>NW_022046053.1:104460-117722 GCF_001654015.2 Drosophila navojoa | reverse complement strand
TCATATTCATATTCACAGTCATATTCATATTCATATTCACAGTCATATTCATATTTATATTCATATTTACATCCATATATGTACATTTTTCTTGTATACGTACACAATATTATCACTAGTATTCATATTCACACTCACATTCTCCGTTATTTCATTCATTCACTAACAACATTTCTCGTACAACATTAACATAAACATCTAGCTGCATGTTAAGGCGCATGTTAAATGTATTATTAGCGCAGTCGGCCTGCTTCTGCAAGCCTTCCATTGCATTCCTTATAGGGTATCTGTTTTCCATCAGTCACTCGCATCGCGCCCCTTTCGCCGAGCCATAAAAACACATTGTTGTCCGACCCGAAAACCCTCCCACTCAGACGCCGTTTGGTTGGGTCTCTTTTTTCGTAATTGGCGCACGCAAATTGCGCACATAACCTCAAATTGTGTAAAGAGCTAGCTCCAACTACCCTGCCTCGCGCTCGGCTGGCCCCCCTTAAATGTCTCGTAGTCTTGGAGCCGGGAATGGGGCACGCGACTCGCAGCTCAGCTAATGAAATATTAGAAGCTGACAAGGCGCTGAAGACGACACTGAGCTGGCAGTTGGGGCGACGGCGGGGAGCAGGGTGCGGTGCGGCTGGGACTTGTTGAGGAGGGCCTGCCGAGAGAGAGAGAGTGGAAGATAGAGGCAGCGAGCGGGGGGTGGCTCAGGCGCTTGTCTACTTGGATTCGTGTAATTATAACTTAACGTGCTTTTAACATTTTTTTCGCAGCTGTTGTTTTAATGAAATGTTTGCCTTGCCTCTCAGCTGTCAGAGACAAGACTCGCTCTGCTCTCTTTCTCTCCCTCTCTCTGGCTTACACTCTCTTTCTATCTATTCTCTGTGGCTCTATTGTTTACGGAAATATTTGACGCAGCGCAACAAATGCGAGCGACCTCTTTATTACCGCCCGTTGCCCTACTCACCCTCTCTCTCTCTCTCTCTCTCCCTCTCTCTCTCGATGCACTTGACGCTGTCTTTGTGCAATCTATTGACTTTTTACACGTGACAGGCAACACTCAAGCTGTGGCTGTTGTTGATGTGTTGGCCATGTGTCTGGGCCGGCTTTTGCATTTGTCGTTGCCATCTAATTGCCTAACTGGAGAGCCCTTAGAGCTTATGTCAACGTCTGGCGTTTCAAGCAACAGCAACTGTTGCCGCTTGCCAGCATTATCATCATCATCATCATTATCATCGTCATCATCATCAATTGCAGTTTTGAACTTGATTTGCTAAAAACTCTAGTCGCTCACCCCACAGGCGGCTATTCAAATTTTCTGTTTGTTTGGTGTTTGCCTCTTTTTTTTTCTTTTTGCTGGTCACAGAAAACCGGTTAAGAATTGCCATTTGCAGAGCTGCAACAACTGTTGCCTGCCAAATGTTGGCCAAACACAACAGTTTTGTGGGCCAGCAGCATTTCTTAGGGTATTTCTATGTTAGATTTTATAGAGCTGAAGAGGCTGAATATGAGACTACAATATTTTTTATATGCAGGAGAGAGGAGTTAGCTTTAAGAGAGTAGAAAAGTAATAGAAAATCCGTAACATATTTGGGTTTAAAAAATCGATAAAATAGCAAACGATAAACGATAGCAAGAGATACAGCCTTATAGCATACTAAATCGATAGAAAAAGGAAAGATTTATACAGTTATTAACATGAAAAACAAAGAAGAGGAAGAGCAAAGGTTCTCAAGCCAAGACAGCTTTAGGAAGATACCAAAACGATTGAAAAGCGATATAATATGATATCATTTAGGCAATCATATCAAAGCAATACCATGTACACATTTCCTCAGCTTTACTTCATGCATTAGCCAAAGTATCTGAAATATAAGCACAGAATATTTCATCGTCTGTTACTAAAGATCACGGACATATGTAGTAAAAAACTTAAGTGTTGCCAGCTTAATTTTTTCAGTCGAAAAACATGTTGCATGCAACATTTTGGAGTTGTTAAACTTTCGCTCTGCGAGCTAAATCCAATTGCAATTGCAATTGCAACCGATGTGGCAGCAGCAACTTGTTGCCAATTGCCATTGCAGCTGGCACGCCCATGCCGCCACCGCCGCCGCCAACATCGTCGTCGTCGTCGTTGCCGTCGCCGTTGCGCCTCAATTATGCCAATTGCTGCGCCATGACCTTAAAAAAAGCAGGCAACATGGAAATGTCTGCGCCGCCAAACAGCCTGCCCCACTTGCCACCGTTCGCCGTCGCAGCTGGCAAATGCGAGTTATGCAATTTGCTTCTCTTTTTGTTGTGTGTAAATACACGCTCGTGGTGGCGCAAAAGCGGGTATATTGGTTTGCCAGATAAGCTGTGGATGTAGTAAAATTATATTCCCTTGAGTGTGAATTTATCTTTGATATGAGAAATATGGAATACTTCCTTTTACTTCAACAGATCTAAAGGTTTATCTTCATGCAAATGCAAATAATTTGCAATAATTATTCAATTCTCTTCCATAACTGTGAACGAGTATCGTGCAGTCGATAGTAAGATTACTTTCCCTTGAGTGTAATTATATCTTTGATAATAGAAATGAAAGTCAAGTTAGAAATGGAATACTCCCTATACTTCAACAGATCTAAAGGTTTATCTTCATGCAAATGCAAATAATTTTCAATAATTATTCAATTCTCTTCCATAACTATGAACGAGCATCATGCAGTCTAGAATACGATTTCAATCCCTTGGGTCTGATTATATCTTTGAATATAGAAATAAAAGTCAAGCTAGAAATATGGAATACTCCTTTACACTTCTACATATCTAAAGGTTCCTCTTCATGCAAATGCAAATAATTTTCAACAATTCCTTTCCCTTCCCTAACTGTGAACGAGTATCGTGCAATCGTTGACGCTCGACTGCCACAATCTAAGTTTTTTGTTTTTTTCGGCTCGGCAATTTTTTCGCTAAATATTTTAAGTGGTTTTGGCCAACGAGCTAAGGTTGCAGCCAAAACGCATTTGACCCACTAAGCAGCAGCAGCAGCAGCAGCGGCAGCGGCAACAGTTGCTGATGGCAGAAGCAATTTTCAATTTACCATTTTCCGCTCGCGCGCATTTTCCAAACTTAATTATTGGCGCACACATTGTTGTCATTTTCATTGAGCAGCTAGCTATGACTCACAGCGACAACCTTGTCAAAAATCTCTTGCCGGGTTGTTTGCCACAACGGCCAACAGCCAGCAGCAGCAACAACAACAACAACAACAACAACAAGCAGTAGCCGCCGAAAACTCATGCGAAATTCTCGAAAAAAATTCGTTTGAAAAATGAAATTTTTTATTTTGCGGCGCAAAAAAAAAAGGAAGGCGCAAAATTGCACTGAAAAGAAAAAAAAAAAACTCACAGACTCTAAAAATTATATATATGATATATACGTATGTACGACAGAGAGCGAGAGAGAGAGACAGAGAGGAACAGATGTGGGCGTGGCCAACAACGTCGACAACAAGCGACAAACAATTTTTTGACTGCCAGCAAATTATTTTCCTTTTCATTTCATTTTGTTTTTGTTTTTGTTTTTCCTAAAATATGCCGAAAGTGCAAATAAGCAAAATTTTTGTAATTTATGGGAATTTCGTCTGGTCTAGTTCGCAAATGGGGCATATGAGCTAAGGTATCACAAAAGGACAGCGAAATTCCGAAACAAATTAAACAAACATTGAAATACATTTTATTAGTTATAAAAGATGTTTATGAGCATTTATTTTAAAAACAAATCACCCAAAATCAAATTAAAAAAAAAAGCAAAAAATGTGTGATATTCAAAATGTTTGAAAGTTTCATAGAAAGTTTCTAGATTACTAAGTGACGTATACGCAATCTTTGAAGTAAAAATTTAAAATATTAAAGTAAAATATAACATGGCATGATCCATTTCCTGATCGATTTTATTCCATGATTCGATATATTTGACGAATAATAATGTGATAATGCAAATAGAGCATCTTAAAGTCAATAGCCTTTTTCAATCTATTCACTCAAGACATACATATATACATATATATAAGTATATGTATTGGTATTGTACAGGCTGTTTGCACAAATATTCAGATTTTCAATAATGTTGTTGTTTTTGCATTTTTTCGCTTTTGGCTTTTCATTTTTCGGTTTTTGCGCCTTGTCAGCAACAATTAGCTGTCGCCTTTGGCTTCGCTTAAAAATAGTCGGTAAATAAATCAAATTTATGTGCGAAAAACAAGATGAAAAACTTTAAACAAGCAGCGCAGCTGCTCAATGGACAGAAAGAATCCATATAACAGAGATAGAGATAGAGATAGAAAAACACTCGCATTGCCATATATGCATGCTTATATATGTTCCGAATATTACGTATACGCAACATTGTCTGTTTTAATTACAAATTTGCTTCAGCTTTTGTGCTGCATTTATACTTGATCTCTTTTATCCTTATCGCTCTGCATTAATCGCTCGCAAAAAAGGCAATTAAAACGAGACAAACACCCAACGACGCACCGCCCACCCCTGTCGCATTTGCAACCCTTTGGGCAACACTTGATGCTTGTTCTTATTTTATCTTGCGCTGCAGATGGTTTTAATTTTTAATTGCAACGCATTGCAAATATTGACGAAAGTGCGTGACACCCTCGACCTAAGACAAAACCAGGTAAGGCGAGCCTGGTACAGCCAGCCCGGTCTAACCCCCTAGCTAGGCAAACATTTTTTCTCTTCTCGCAGGACCACAAAAAGCCAACCCCAAAAGCGAAAGACAAAAGTAAATTGCGTTGCTTCTGTGCTGCCGTTCGGCTAAAAATGCGTAGAGCCATAGACAAAGCAACACCTTGGAATTGAGGGGTTGCTTGCATCTACATACATAAATATTTATCTATACATATGCATACATATATATTTATATATATGCAGAAAGGTGTGGACATATGTGACATGAATATACATATATACATATATAGTTGTATATTACTTCTCACATAGTTGTACAGTTGTGCGCTTGGAGGGTCGTTCTTTAAGTAATATTAGAAGAGCCAAGATAGAGCTACCTGCTTATGATGAAATAAGAACGTAATGTAATAATTGGGTAATATCAATATTAATGATTATCAAATTACACAATTTTTGTTAAAGTGAAGTCGAGCCTTAATCTTGAGTATTCAGATCTTTAGATATCAGATTTTATTCGTCTTCATTACACTCATTCTCCATCTCTATCTCTCTCTTTCCAACATTCTCTAATAATTTCTGCTTGAGGGTACGTCTCTTTCCTTCTCTTTCTCTCTTCCTCTCTCTATCTCTCCTCATTCCGCTTGCCACTCTCTAATATATTCTCAATATTATTATCATATATCTATTATATTATATCCAACCATTCAGGAAACTCTTCTAACGCACCTCGTTATAAAATTTTTCCATTTCTATCCTTTTCTTATGGCCTTTGCTTAGCTTAGGGCAGTTGCTTTGTTATACATATATAGAGAGATATATTTATTATTCTTTTTGCTTCTTAGGGGAAGAGCCTCTTTCAGGTAGCTTAGCGCAGTGCGTAACGCAACTTGTCTGCCCTCTCACTCTCGCGCCGGCTTCTCTCTGGCTTGAGGTGACCCTCTGCTGCTTAGCTTAAAGTTCATCAACTCTTGCTCGACCCTCTCTAGTTTACATTTTATTAGATTTTTGCACTCGTTTTAGTATTTTATCCTTCTATGGGATCTGCACACACAAGCGGATATAAAGGACGATCTCCCTTTCCACACACACACACACACACTATAATACTATCTTGTTATTTCTCTCTCTCTCTCTATGGCTCCCTCTCTATCTCTCTTGCTTTGCGTGTTAAGTTGCTTCATTGCCAGTTGTTAGCTCAATGTTCAATAAATGCGACTTGGTGAATGTCTAGAAAATCCTTGAAAGGTTAAAGACTTTTTTAGCTCCCTCTCTCAGTCTCCCTCTGTCTCTCTCTCTCCTCTCTCTCTCTCTCTATCTTGCTCACTGTAGATGATGACGTCGTCGTTCTCATTGTCGCTGAACTCGTTTGCCAAACCTGCGTTGCGGTCGCTGCCCCTGGCCTCGCCTTCGCCTTACCCCCCGCTAGCCTCTCTGGCGACTCCTTCGGCTGTCGCATTGTTGTTTTCTTGCTTCCTAGTGCCACGCTCAAGTTCCTTTCAATGACAATGCGTTTCGCCTCTGCCCGCAGCAGCAGCAGCAGCAAAGAGCAGAGGGGTTCAACATGTCGTCATCGTCCTCAGTGCGTTGTACTCAACTAGCTCCAGCTCCCAACTCCAGCTGTAGCTCCATCTCCAACTAAAGCTACAGCTTCAACTGTTTTTCCAACTCCAGTTGCAGCTTGTGCCGTCCTTTTCATTAGGGACGCTCAAATCCTCTGCCTCAATGCGGCAGTTGGGGGTGTTTTAAGTGAGGTTATGCTGGGGACGCACATTCCATTACGATTTCTGCATTTGTGCAATTTCTTGTGGCAAACTCATCCATGCAAGCAGCAAGTGCATTCGAGTCGGGCACGTGACAAAAGTCACGCTTCAGTTTCCACAAATTTGAAGCTTTTCAATTCGCTCTTATTTAATTTTCTTTTGTTCCCAGACAATTTATCGGGAATCGCAGTCAGAATTAAGCTTTAAGCTGTGACATTATTTATGCGGAGATTGATTTATAGATTGCATTGCATTCAATTTCGTTTGAATAAAGATGAATAAAGATAACACATAATTCAGTTAAAAGAAATTCTAGAAAAAACTGGAAAATTTCAAGAGATTTTTAAATGTGTTTTTATGTTTAACTAAAATTAATCTGTTTGGGATGCTGCTTATGCGATTTTCTGATCTCTTAAGTCAATTTTCCTAATTAAATTTATGGTGTGAAATATTTGAATTGTGAATCATGTGTTTGATTTGCTAGACCTATTTAAATCGGGACTATTTAGTGATTCATTTGACATTTTTGATTAGTGGTGGAAGAGAGAGTGAAAGAGAGAGAGAGAGAGAGAGAGAGAGAGGGAGAGAGAGAGAGAGAGAGAGAATATGAAACAAGTTAGGAACTTGTATGTGAATAGATAGAAAGATGGACAATGGATGGTTCAATAAAGAAATAATATGTAAAGAATTCAAAAATTAAGATTAGACAGAGGAACTGATGTGTGAATAGATATGTACATTGACATATGTATATACATATGTAGAGATATGCAAACAGCTTGATAAAAAGAGATATAAGATAAACTGATTTAATATAATATAAAATATAATATAATATAATATAATATAATATATTAAATGAGTAGATTGACAGCATTATAGTATTAGGTAGACATATGTCTAGGAAGGACATGAATGTATAGTTAGATTGAAGAACAGATGTATGTAAAGCTAAGATAAAGAAATCTAAGTGCTATAAACTTTTAGTGAAATAATTATATACTCTGATTAACGTGTTATTGTGTTAGACATAGAAAAAGATGCTTAGAGCTAGTAATACATAAATTCTAAATTGATAAATACTCATAAATGTTCCTGCTGTGAATTGTGCCAAGTTTTCTATTGAATATTCATAAAAATGAAAAAATATTTTTCCTTTGTTGTTGTGCAGACGTCGCGCCTGAAGTACGAATGCTGCGTAAATGCTTAGCGACTGCTAGACTTTGTTGTTTATTTGTTGTGCGTACGCATGTGTATGTGTGTGTGTGTGTATCTGTTAGATACTTGGAGCAGCTGTGAATTAGTGCCGCGCATCATTCGACGGCGACGTCGTTGCCTGCGAATTAATGCCGCCAACATAAATTATAAATTAAGACAATTTTAATTAAAACATTTCGTTGGGTTTTTCATATTTGCCCCCCAGTCAAAATACAGACAGATAGAGAGAGAGAGAGAGAGAGTGAGTGAGGGAGGGAGGGAGAGAGAGGAGTAGGCAGAGCATTTGCTGCATGTGATTTGCTCTAGTTGAAAAAAAATTTGCCTTGTCTTCAGGGCACTTGCTGCTTTTATATGTATATAGAAACATGTATATGAATATATTTCTTCTTCTTCTTACACTTTGCTGTCGCCAGTGGATGTTGTTGTTGTCGCTGACAATTGGCCAAGCGCCAATGATTTTTATACAATTTTTTTTTCCAACTGTCATTGCCTTTTGCCATTTCTCTCCCAACGTGCGCCATTTTTGTCTTTTATTGTATTTCCCCCCCGCATCTTTTATTGATATTTCCTATATTTTTCTAAATATTTATATACATATTTATAAGTATATATATAAATATAAATATATGATATATATATATACCCTGTAGCTATAGATTTACTACGTATATCGCTTGGAATTATTACAAATCATTTTTGTTTAAATATGGGAAAAGTAAGAATGCTGCGGTCGGGTCTTCCCAACTGCAGCATACTCATTGAAAAATCATATAAAAGTGCCACGCCTATCCTAGCCTAGATCCATCTAGCTTAATCTTCAAAAAAACAGCATAGATGTCACTCATCCAATATAGATATAACTAAATACATTCACAATTTCGTTATACAATCATACACAACTGAGATCATTTTTACAGGATATTTCCTAGTCACATTAAACCATATAGATCATTTTCATTATCTATCATTCTCCTTTCACTCTCGCCTCTGGTTCTATTTAATGTTTTTACAATTTTCGTTTTCACTTTTGTTATTTTTTGTTGTTGTTTGATTTGCTTTTCGCTTATCGCTGAGTTTTATTTTTGTCTGGTTCGTGGACAATTTTTTTTGTTTTTCCATTTCTATTTCTATTTTTTTTTTTTGCTCTCATTTTAGTTGTATTTTGTTGTTATTGCGTGATAAGAATATTAGGCGCCATATCATGGAGCTTGTAGCTCTGCTTCTTGCTCGAGCAGCTGATAAGATTCGCTTGACGTAAAGACGTCAGCGTCTACGGCGGCGTCTAAAGACTGCGCTATATATAATATACCGTATATTTATGTATATACCTATAATCCATCCATATTTCATTGAAAATGTTAATGGGGAAAGCAGTGCTACCCCCCCTCGCGAGTGAAGGTCAGTGCTAGATGTCAGCAATTGTCACCAAATGGGCCGCATCATCATCATCATCATCGCCATAATCATTGTGATTATCATCATTATTGTGATCTGGCTGCTTTGTCATGGCACCATGTCAACCCCCGGGTTAATTGTGCATGTCAAGGAGCGTGTCAAACGCTTTGAACTTCATATTAGATCAATTTGATCGTTTCCACTTGGGTTTCACTGCTGGATGATAATTTGGATTGAGATTAGGCTGTTTTTAAACTTCAGTAGCTTTATTTTGATATTTGTTTACTTCCAATTGTGAATTGCGTTGCTTATCGGACGCACTTTGAAATTCGCTTCGATTGAGATTAATTTTTGTTGTTATTCTCTTCTATTTCGGGGTATATGTATACTTAAAATATCAGGGTTATTTCGTTAGACTTTGTTTGTGTTACATATTAGTTTTTAATGGGTCACACGTGGCGCTCTCCAAGGGAGCAATATCAGTGTCAAGAAACTGGAACGTATTTCAGTTCTGTCTAGTAATTCGACAAACCGAACTCATTCTGGGTAACATTGGCTAATATGATATAATAATATTATATAACTTCCTAACTAAACCTAACTCATTCAGGGTAACATTGGCTTACATGATATAATACAGATCTACATATCATTGAAATCTATATATCATATCGTTGCGACTTCGTTTAATTTGAGTTTATTTTTATTGACTTACAAATGTTTCCAGTTTTAGTTGCTTTCTAACTCCCAAGTGGTACTAGCTCTATTCATTTTAAGTGGCCATAAAATATTATTGTTTTTGGTTGTCTAGACACATTCGTATTTACCTTTAGTAGATAATATTAAATGATTTTTATAATTTATGTGTAGCTTTTTTTTTTACGGATTTGAGAAGAAAAATGAGAAATAGAATATTAAAAATATTACATAATTTATGAATATGCTTATGATACATATAAGTATATATATTATCATATATAATATTTTGTACAATCATAGAATAAATAAACGTATATTATATATTCATCTATCTGGTATTCATAATTTAGATCTAAAACAAACTTTACCCTAAATTATTCTCCTTAGTTGATTTAGATATTACAAAACGCTCAACTAATTTGATGTGATGTTTTCTTCTTATTCCATTTCCAGGTATGTTCAGCACCTCAATTACAGGCTCCATCAAGAAGATGAAGAATAAGAATAGGCAAAGAGCATGCCCCTCCCACTTGCTACATGCTGTTGCACTGCGACAGCTATGCAGCCTGCTGCAAGCCATTCATCTATGCCAATGTTTTGGGCTTTGCAGCTCCATTTCAGCGCTGCATGCAGCATGCTGGCATGCCACTGCGCGCTGTCGTCTTTTGTGTCATTTGCACACAAATGACAGTCGCCTCGTACATTTCCGGTTCTAAATGCGTAAGTCTAGTCAAATTAAGGCAAACTCCGTTGCCAGCGCTTGCTGCTCGGACAAGTGAAAGATAAAAGTCGCGAGTCGCCACTGTCGTCTTAGGCCACAGCGTGCAGCATGTTGCAGCCACATCTGCATGTGTCCCTGTCTCTGTGACATGCCTGGCACTTACTGCAAAACACCTGCTCATCTGCCTGTTGCATGCAAAATGTTGCAATTAGATAAGCAGAAATTGTTATGTTGACATTAAAAAAAAAAAAACTGCAACAACAGCAAATGAGACGCAATACACTTGCCTTGCTAGATGCGATAGCCACAGCTTGACAAAAAAAAAAATCTGGTAGAGTGCTCGACTAGCAGATACCTGAACTTTTTCGGCAGGTTGAAATAGCCTATAATATGGAAGATGTGCCATTGTATTACTTGGGTTCTATGACTGCGTTTCAGATCGTAATCATGATATCTTTTGCTTTTATGATGTATTCTATATTCTATGTTCATGATGTATATATATAGATAGAACTGAATCGCACTCAGAGTACCCAAGTAATACAATGGCACATCTTCCATATATGCATAAAAAAAACCCATAAGGCCTTTAGCTTATATAGCCTTTAAGCTATGCTTACCAAAAAAAAAACTTGCTTAGATTTTGATCGTTAATGAAGAAATAAGGAAGGCAAAAAACTGATGTTAGCACAGATATAAGATAGATATATTATATATTATTAAAATATATTTTTAGAAAATTAATTAGCTGAATTTATCTTTCGCTTAGGTAGGTGCCTTTATGTGGATGAAGAAACAGACAAAAATATGTACCAATATATTATAGATAGTTCTGTTTGTTCACCTGTAGCTACCTGCCTTAACTAGAGATTCAACTGAGCTTATTTGTTTTTTATGGATCACATTCAAATATTCCTGCATTCTCATATTTTATATATGTTACATATACTTGTTATACCATCAATATACCCTGTTAGCTCGATTCGAATGGGTTCAGCGCATATGAAAAATAAAAATCCAGGCAAAGAGCTGGACATGTCGTGTGCCATTATTTGCGCTCAAGTGCAACTCAGCTGTCAGCTCAAAGCTCGTCTCACTGTGCACAGTCTCTAACTGTACCGCGCTCTCACTCTAGCTCTCCCTCTCTCTCTCTCTCTCATTCACTCGTCTAGTCTATCTCACACATTTAGCGCAACGCGTTTGCAATTAGTTTGCAATTGGGCCGTGAGACTAACGCCAAAAGCCTACAGCTCATTAAGCCACTCGACAACAACAACAACAACAGCAACAACAACAGCCACATTAACAGCGACACCTAGCGCTAAAATATCAAAACGTGAAATACACGAAATTAAATTACAAGTTCCGCTTTTTGGCTTCGGGTTTCGGTTTCGGTTTCGGTTACAGTTTCGGCTCTTACGAACGTTTCTGCGTTTGCTGTTTTAGTAACCCAAATGTTATGATTTTTCGCTCGCTTCTTCTTCTTCTTCTTCTTCATTTGGCCGTTGTTGTGATTTTTTGTTTGTTTGTTAACTGAGCTTTGGCCTGCGGCTAGACGCATGTGTCTTAAAGTACCAAACGCGCTAGATAGTTTATGCTAATGATCATTATGACGTCGCACAGTGGGTAGAGCTGGTATATGATATAGAATTCTTTTTACTATTTAATTTCAATTTATGTAAATTACAGATTAGTCAGAACTAGTTCAAATACACTGAACTTGAACTTGAATTTGAGCATTGTGTTGATTGTAGCTTTAGCATAACTTAACAGCTAACTCAAAGTCATTAGGCTTGAGCGTTTGGCACCACTGTGCGCACTGCGGAGCTTGGTCAATTGGCGACGGCATTTGGCGGTCGCTGCGTGTGGCAGCTCTCTCAAAGCAACGTTTAAATGTTAATAATTTTTATTGTCGGCGTTGATGTTGCTGTTGTTGTTGTTGTTGCTGTTGTTGTTGTTGTCGGCAGGGCCGATGATAATGCTAATGGCTCGTTCGTTTGTTGGGTCATTGTCTGGTCATTGGCCGCGCGACAAAAGTTTTGCACACATCAAGAAGAGGCAAAAGAAGCAGAAAACGAAGTGGAAGTCGACAAAGAAGTGGAGGACAAAAAGAAGAAGAAGAAGAAGGTGACACACACACACAGCAACACACAACTGACGACAAATGTCCGGAGCTGAAGTTTGAAGTTGCAGTTGGAAGCCAAAAACAAATGTTAAGCAATTGATTTATGGTCAGCATTAGAATTATTATTATTACTGCTAGGTATATGCAGCTAGGCAACTGGCCATAAAAGCCATAGTATCTATTGCTATATCTATAATGGCTACGGCCAAATCCAAAGGTTTTTCCATTTGACATTGATTTGAGTTTCCGCAACAAATGCAAATGGCTAAATGGCAAATGGTTAATTAAAATATTTACAACAACAAAACCAATTCTGCGAGTCAATCAAAACCTGCACTTGAAGTGCACACAGTAAATATATATGCGTATATATGTATGTATATGTAAAGTATCTATAGCGCATAAATATTTCTGTGTAGAGCAAAACAAGTCTCGTAGAATGCAATTAACAAATCAAAAGCAACAAGACATCACAATCAGGCGCACAAGCAGTCCACGGCAGGGACGGATAGAGAGCTTGAGATGCAGATGGAGGAAGCAAGGGAATAGAGATGCAGATGCAGATATAGATATAAGTTCAGATACACCCTGAGATGTAGATATGGATAACAATAAAGAACAAGTAAGAAAGCTCTAGTCGAGACTGCTCGACTACGAGATCC
>NW_022046053.1:72663-99024 GCF_001654015.2 Drosophila navojoa | reverse complement strand
AAATCTTTAATCCTGCTACAAAGTCGGTAAATAAGACTTCACTCAATCAGCGTCAATCACTTGACTAGGCTCACAATATTTTAATAACTCATTGGCTACTAAAATAAAATACGCTACAACTTTTCTTCCATTCTTTAAACCAATCATTCCATCAATCATTCAGTCAATTTATCACCTCTGCATAATTGTTGACATTATGCTCAATTGCGGCTCGTGCCTATACCACAGAAAAAAAAACAACAACAATAATAATGTCGTTAAAATGTAATCACTGAGCTTATCTTAAGCACACATCAGATACATGTATATGTATGTAAGCATACATGTGTATATGTATGTAAGCATACATGTGTATATGTATGTAAGCATACATATATCTATATAGCCATATGTCCACTTGTGCATTCATGTTTATCATATCCACATGACTCCACAATTCCAATCTCTAATGAGCTTTGTACTTAACGTTTGATTCCTTTTGCTGTTTGCTGTGATCAAATCTATCCGCAGTTTTTGTTAGTGTTTGGATAGGTATGCGGTATAAGGGGTAAGAGTGTTTAAATATTGCATGTACGATATATCATATAATTTCATGTTTTTATCTTTCTTATTTCAAATTTATATTCCAAGTTCTTCTAATCTAAATAATTGAATAATCAAGCATTGGTTTCTATTTTGCTGAAACGCTTTTCGAATTGAATAAACCTTGAAACATAAGTCTATTTATATTCAACTATTCATATTCGTGCAAATATTACGTATACGCCAGGCATGTCCATCAACAGTTGATGTAAATTTATGATCACGATTTATGCAATGTGCAAAATGAAAAAAAGCAAAAAATCAAATGAAAAGAGATAAATAAAAATATAAATCAACAAAAATACTGTATCACATTTTGAGCGAAAGAGATGGCATGAATAGAGCATAAGAGTCAAATAGTCAGAGAAATTGTAGAAATTTGGTCAGGACTAGCTGGGCATTTAGAGGCTGTGCTTGTCTGTGTATGTGTGTGTGTGTGTGCTTGACAAAATTTATGAATATAACAGGAACAACCACAACAACAACAGCAACAACAACAGCAACAACTAGAACTCGATGTGTCAGCAACTGCAACTGCAGCGCTTCTTTCGACCAGGTGGCGGTCCAATGCATGCGTTGGCAATTAAAACTGAAGTTTTGCACGCTACATTTAAAGCAGCAGCAACAGCAGGAGCAGCAACAGCAGCAGCAGCAGCAGCAGCAACAGCAGCAACAGCAGCAACAGCAACAATGTACAAATGCAAACGGCGGTCATAAAAATTTGTGGCAAGCGGCACGCCGCTGCATGCAACATGGACAACGCGGCCTCAACTCATGTGGAATTGATGTGCCATGCCTCGCCTGTCATTCACTTGCTCACTCCTTCACTCCCTCACTCACTCAGTCAATCGTTCGCTTTTTGTTTGAACTTTGTTTTCCGTCTCGCTCGCTCCCTCTCTCCATCTCACTCCCTCTCGCTCTTTGGCACTTGCACATTAGCTGATTTGCAATTAAAAACCAAACACGTTTGCCGGCCCACCCACCAAGGCTCCGCTGCAGGCGTCGTGCTGTTGCTGCCACATCATATGCAGCCAAGGCCAACCACACGTGCTGCAACTGTGAGCCGCACACGAATACGGCCGAAAAGATGCCATAAGCCAGACGTCTGTACCAGGCTGTCTCGTTGCGGCTAGCGATGAGCGCGTCTGGACTATGCGAAAGCTAAATATGTGTGGGGATTCTTTGAAGAAGGCGAGGCAGACTTATAGAAGGACGAAGATTGAAATTCAAGAAAAGTGAGATGATAAAGATATAACTGATTCGATGAACCGACGATGAACAGACTCGAATTTCGTTAGAAATAGAGATATGCTTAAAAAAGGTATCAAATAGAAATGAAATGGAATTGATATGATAATGAAATATCTGCAGAGATCCAATAAAATAGTAGTAAGCACCTCTAAAAACTTATGAGATCTTAATATAGGACTGCGATAGAAATAAATAGAATTGAGATGGCAACAGTAATACATATATTAAGAAATATCTGTAGAGATTCGTTGAAAAAGTAATCACAGACTGGAATCTCTTGAAAGAATGTAGATAGGACTGCGATAGAAATGAAATACAATTGGGATAATAAGGAATATTATAAGGAATATTTCAAGAGATTCGTTGAAATTTTAGTCACAGACTGGAATCTCTTAACAGAATATAGATATAACTTCGAGAGTTGAGAAATAGAATTGGAAAAATAAAGAAATAAAATTCTATACATATTTATAAACAAGCTGCGATAGAAATGTAATAGAATGCAGATGATAATACTAATATTGTAAGAAATATTTGTAGAGATTCGCAGAAATAGTAGTCACAGACTGGAATCTCTTGAAATGATTGAGGACTAAGATAGAAACTAAATAGGGATAAGGTTAAAATAAACATTTATTAAGAAATATGTGTAAAGCTTCATTGAAATAGTTACGTCACAAAATTTGAATCTCATTAAAGAATATATATAGGCCTACAATAAAACTTCGATAAGAATAAAGTAAAATTAAAGGAACAAAGAAAAATATAAAAAATAAAACTCACAGACTTCGAACTATTCAATATAAAAATATAATAATAATAATAATAATATAATATAATCACTCAATCACAATGTAGCTTATATGTCTTCAACATCTCTTAAAATACTCTTAGTTTTGTTCAGCAACCCCTGCTCACGACTCGCTCAAGTGCTCACGTGCGCATCTCTAAGATGCCAGCTCATAGTTTTGTATGCACATAACTCTCTCATGTGTGTGTGTGTGTGTGTGTGTGTCGCATTGGCATTTGCATTGGCATTACATTTGGAGTTGGGCCGACTTGGTTGATTATCGGACTCAATGCCATTGTTGCAATTGTTGCTATTGCTGTAGCTGTAGTTGTTGCTGTTGTTGTTGCTGTTGTTGTTGCTGTTGCTGTTGTTGTCTTCAGAGCCAGATCGATTTGTCTGCACAATGGCAAGCGCAAATGTCAATGCGACAGACAGGCTGAGCAGAGCAAATCAAGCCAAAAGCCGCAGCCCAAGCCAAAACGTGAGCTGGCAATTAAGTAAAACTTGGCTAGCTCACAGAAGACAAAGACGAGCATTGAAAGATTGATTGAATGACTGTACATCCGAAGGCCTAAGAGACTAGAAGTCTTCCTCTTCTCCTGCATGTCTTTGCCTTTGCCACATGTCACAATATGCCACATTGCAAATATTCGAATGACCCTCCCTCTGGAATGGTCACCCCTCTCTCTCGCTCTCTTTATCTCCCTCCCTCTCTCTATCTGCTTGCCTCTTTAAGTAGCTTTCCATATATGCAAGAGAATTGACTTTGATTAGTCTTATTTTTTTTTACATACCCTGAACGTGTTGGGATTGCTTGGGAAGGGTATATTAGTTTTGCGAAAGAGAATGTGAGAGGGAGGAGTAAAAGGCGTGGTAAGGTGAGTTATAAGTTTAAAGAGGATGTGCTGTGCCTATATAGAGTGGACCGTTATTTGATTTATATAGGCGCAGGCGAAGTTCATGCAATGAATGGTTATTTCTAGATGATTCTCTTCATTTGCCTAATAAAATATTATATCAAATGTATCAAATGTACTCTGTGGAAATATCATTGGGAATGTAAATTTAGAATCGAAGATTGCCTAGATGATTGTAGGATCGACTCCGATTGGGCTGCCGGGTATTTCCTAGTCGAGCACTGCCCATCGGAGAACTCTTAGTCGATGCTTTGCCAGTTTTTTTTTGTACGCTGAGAATGTTGAGGAATTGTGTGACGAATGAGCATCAATATAGCCAAATGCCACAAGTTGCGGCAAATGCAACTGCAACTGCCACAGCAGCAACAGCAGCAACAGCAACAGCAGCAACTGCCACAGCAGCAACTGCAACTGCAACTGCCACAGCAACAATCTGCAAACTGTGGCCAATTTGTGTAAAGTTTTTTCCATTTCCGGAGCAAATTGAAACGAAAAGCGCGCGAAAATTCTGTGAGAAAAGTTTTCCAAGAAGCAAATGATTGAAAGACGGACGAACGGGCAAATGGACTGATTGACAGAGCGACTGACTGAATGAACAATGATTTTAATCATTTAATTAAAGTTTGCATCTTAAATGGATTCAACGGAAAAATTGTTAATCCTAAAAAGTAGAGTGAAAGAGAGAGAGGGAGCGAAAGAGAGGGCGGCAAATGTCTGCGCACGCAATTTGTAAATTTGCTTTAATTACAGTGAAGCTCAAGTATAAGGCATTTGGAATTGCACTTGCACTTGGCATTGCGCACGCAATGAAAATATTTATGCACTATATACAGACATCTGCGATACAAATAAAAGATAGAAATGTATCTGCCAGATACCGCAATTACAACTTGTTTTATTGTGCGAATGGTGCGGCCATTTACATCAATCAAATTGTTGTCTGGCTGGTTAATAGTTGTTTGCCCGATTGCTGTTGCTGTTGTTGTTGCTGCTGCTGTTGCTGTTGGTCAGCGATGCGCATTGGCTTAGCCACGCCCAGCTGGCCAAGCCCCCGCCGGCTGTATGTCTAATTGCCGTTGGCTATGATATGTCTGCTCTAGCTCCACTTTCCAGGTGGTCAAAAGTAATTCAAGGTCTTTGCCAAGAGCTTGAGATAGTTTAGTTTTTTTTTTTTTGTGTGATGAAATTTAATTTTTTGAGAGCGTGAGATACTCTGCAGCTGCTTGAGATACTTTGATCTAAATATGCATATTTATTATTATGTTTTTGAGATACTTTTTGTATAAGTTTTACAAACTTGAGAAGCATTTAGGATGCTTTCGAGAGCTTGAAATTTTCTCGTGAGAAGCTTTAGTTGTATTTATAGAATTCCCTTTTCACATAATCAGTTACGGCTTTAGAGACCGATTTGAGATATTTTTCAGAGATACATTTTGCAATTATTTTTATGCAAATGAATTAAAAATATTTGAAAGAGCCTAAGATACTTTCAAGATATTTTCGAGGGCTTGAAATAATTAAAAATTTGTATACATTTTATAGTGAACGATTGAGAACAATTTGAGCTTGAAATAATTAAAATTTTGTATACTTTATATAGTGAAGGAAGGATTGAGAACGATTTGAGATATATTTGAGAAATATATTTTGCGATTATTTGTGCGAAAGTGAAATGAAGTTATTTTAAAGAGCCTAAGATACTTTTGAGATATTTGAGATGTTTTCGAGGACTTCATATAATATTTTGTATATATTTTATAGTGAACGATTGAGATACTTAGGTACACTTTTAGTGTTTTAAAGATTGAGATACTTTATTAACTCTGTGCGAGTCCAAGACAATTTCATATACAAGATATTGGATTACTTGCTCTCCACTTTGCTAGTTCTATTTGCCTTTGTAACTCCTAATTGAAACATTGCCTTAAAGTAGCTCCAATGGCTATTACCTAATTGAAGTTGAGTGATTTAGCAAGACGAGTAGAATTTGGTTTCATAGCCAGGCACAAATTTCGATTGTACGATTTTTGAGGGAGTTTGGGGCGGCTACATAGGTTGGGCAGGACATGGCGAACATGCCACAGTTTGGGCATGTCCTGCGGCCAGCTGACAGCAACAACAACAACAACAACAACAACAGCATTGGCATTGGCAAACAAAACACATAACTCAGCTGCTGTTGTTGTTGCAGCTGTTGTTGTTGTTGTTGCTGCTGTTGTTTGTTTGCCTCGCCTCGCCAGGATAATTTCTATGGCAGCCTCTGTGTCTGCACTCATCAGCAGTTGTCACTCGCCCCGCTCTGCCGCCCGGCGTGTCCCTGTGCCATTTGCATGATAACGTGTTTATAATTTTGACCCAGTTTGTGGGCAGTCGACGGCACTGGGCTTGCTGCACTCGCTCTCCTTTGGGCCCGAGTTGTTGTCCACTTTGCTGCTGCTGTTGGGAAAAGTGTGGCACAGATTTTCACAGAATTTCCCACAGTTATGTGGTCGAGCTGCGGGGCGCTCGGTCTGTGGGGCGTGGCACGGCCTGGCATGTCTGTGCATTCCCGTTTGCCGTTGTCCTTAATTGCTGCGGGCCGATGTCCTTGCTGCAGCGGCTGCTGTTGAGATTAACATGTCGACTTTTTGGGCAACTGCCTGAGCAGCTCAGTCTGATTGCATTCCCCTCCTTCTCGCCCACGTCCACAGAGCCCTGTGACCCACTCAGAGTTCTTCTTTTCTGCAACATTTTGTGCGCCCATTTTTAGTGCGCCACGTTTTTATTTGACTTGGGCGCTAATTAATATTTCACTGCAGTCGCTGAACAAACAAAAACAATCAACGCGGCTGAAGAGCGGCCAGAAAATCGCTAGGGGTAGCAGAAATCTGAATCTGTGCAGGCAGTGGGCGTGGCTGGATGTGAGCAGGCGGCAGAGATGACAGCGGGTCGTGACACGAGCAGAGGGAAATGGCAAAGAAAGCGACTTAAAGAGTTGTGCATGATTAGTTTATCGATAATTTATGTTATCGAAAACATTTTATCATACTCCAGTTGCATTTATGAAATTTCTATATGGAATACGATGTGCAGGTGTGAATATGCTTTTAAATCCAATTCAAAAACAATACAAATATATCGACAATTATCGATGGTTCACATAATATAATGATTTGTGTTATCGAAAACATTTCAAAATATTTCAATTGCATTTATGGTAATTATATATGGGATACGATGAGTTAGTGTAAATATGCTCTTAAATCCAACGAAAAAACGACACAAATATATCTATAAATATCGATAGTTCCCAACTGCAATTCTTGTCAAATTGAAAACATTTTCTCGATTCTCGACGTTTCTTCTAGTGTCAAATCGCTATCGCGCCCACATCCATCTCTAGCTCACTCACGCGCTGTGGCTTTTGCCACATTTGATGTTTGTTTTGAGTGGCATTAAGAATTTTTCCTTGCGAGCTTTTCAATTGCATTCGATGCGCGTAATAATTGAAATTTTTTTCTGCATTTGCTGAAAATGCAAAACGAAATTCATATTCTTGTTTATTTTCCAACGATTTTCATACCCGCCCATAAATTGGCAAAGAGTGTATAAATATAATATAACGGACTTTAGCTATGACATTTATCTATGAGCGTCTTTATATAATATTAACATTTCTTAAATGACCTACTATAAGTCTCATGGGGCGTGGCAAAGCAATAATCGGCTCTACTTGCATACAGTTAGCTAAGAACGGGTATTAGGCAGTCGGATGTATTCGATTGCTTGGCTTTGGTTGTTGCTCTTAGCATTTTCCATTTGACGTTTTGTTTGTTGGTTTTTTCGTGCTTTGTGGCTGGGTTTTTCACAATTTTCTGCCACTTAATGAAATTTTGTTTTTCCTTCACAAATTTTATTTCTTTTTTTGTTTTTTTTTTCCCGCTTTTTTTTTTTTTGTCACATTGAAAGGGTTTTCCTACGTTTTATTTGTTTTGGCGTCAAGTCGAGACGCATTAATTTAAATTAATCACGTCGCTTCGTTTTAACGGCACTTTGTGGCAAGCAAGACATTAAAAAGGGGCGCAATCATAAATTCCAATCTTGCTAGAGGCGCGGGCAGCAGAGGGCAAGGAAGGAAGGAAAGAAATGCAAAATAAAGAAAACGCAGACAAACTGTGAGGATGAAGTGCGAGAAGGTTAAAATGGCGTCGGAAAAGCTTAAGAAAATGCAAATTTATAATTGCAAACGGCGCACATTGGGCATGTTTCGAGTGTGTAAGAGGCAGAATATTTTATTTAAATATATATTTTTTTTCGAGAAACTTTGCGATAAGAATTTGTATCGAATCCTTTCCTTACTTACTTCATTTGTGTAAAAAATAGATCTGTTGTATGGATATTCAATAAATTGTAATTATCAATACTAAGCGATTCATTGTATAGCATGCTTAATTATCGATAGACGTATCGTATGATAATTTATCGATTGGTCAGAAACTCATTTTTATCTTATATCTTCTTATATCTTATTTTCTCTTAAAATGTTTTTTGTTTGGATTTTCTTTAGTCCTTGACAAAGTTAAACTAATCGATAATTAATTGATAACAGCAGCTTACGCCAATATTTGTTTTCGATTCTAGCGCTTGAATGTAGTATAAAATGCTGTGGGCTCTACATTCATTGAAGATTAACTTGATGCTACAGCAAATTCACTGTGCTTCCATTCGTAGACGGCGAAGGCTTGCTCCACATCTTTGGCTAATTCTCTCACTCTCTCTGTCTCTCTCTCTCTCTCTCTCTTTATCTCTCTTTCGCTCTATCTCCTCCTGCCCCATGGCCAGCTGCGCGAACTCATTTTAATAAATTATGCAAAAACAAGGCAAACAAGTTGACAGCCGCGAAAACTGTGTAATTAGAAACCATTTTCTAGCCAGAGTTGCCTTTGATGTGCTTGGCAACCCTGTCGACCTATCTATCCATCTGGCCATCTAGTTATCTGGCTATCTATGCAGCTTGTGGCACGTGGTTTGTGGCTCGTTTTGTCACTGCATAACGCTAATAATTAGCTGGTAGATAATGTGAGAGAGAGAGATAGGAAAATGTTATGGAGAGGGAGAGAATGAGTGAGTGAGTGAGTGAGGTAGGCAGAGTAGAACAGTGCAAACTTTTGCACCTGCATCCGTGGCTGTTGCATAATTTTTACCGCAGCTTGTGATTTATGGCGACCGCCTCGTAAACTGCCTGGGCCTGCAGTTGTTTCTCTCCCTCTCTCTCTCTCTCTGTCTGTCTCTCTCTGTCTGTCTCTCTCTCTCTCTCTCTCTCTCTTTCTTGATCTTTCTTAGCCAAAAGTTTTAGAGTTGCGCACATTATTTATATAGAGCTGCACGTTGTTAAATAATGTTCACACTTCAGCATTTGCTTGCATTGTAAATCAAAAGTTTATTTCGTCTCTCTCTCTCTCTCTTTTTTTTTTTTTTTTTGGGGAAATTCGGATATCCTGGCTGTGGGCCCAAATGGGGCTGGCTGACTGCCTGTCTGGCTGGTACCGAAAAGAGTTATTTATTATATATGTATGTAGATCTATCTCTGCCTTGAGATTATGTTCTTATTCTAGATCTTATCTGTATGGCATTCTGTTCAATTTGTCTATTAGCTCATATAGCTACCATATAAGTTCCTATCGATTTCAGTCATTGATATTCGTTTCTATATTCCAAAATCTTCAGATATGATCCCTCTTTGATCATCTATCCAAGGATCGTTCTATTTACCAAATATAGTATACAGCATAATCCTCGCAATTTCAGCATTTGCAATACTCTTTGGGCACATCTCGTATACAGTTAAAATATCTAGCTTAGGATCAGATTCTTAGTCATACATACATATACACTCATATGTACATATATTTATAGCTATGCAGCCGCTGAGGATATTTATTGCTGCAAGGGTATTTCAAGTCGCTGCCACATGCCACATGCCACACAGAACTGTCCTTTGCGCCTTCGTCTTTTTGGTTTTCCTTTTTTTTTTCAGGCGTGGCAATTAGCTGGCCAAGCAAGCAAGTGACTAATGCCTGTGTGTGTGTGCGTGTGTGTGGCTGCCACGACTGGCGGCACAGGCGACACGCAATAAATTAGCGTAAATTTACAACATTTGCTAAATTAAAAATGGCAAAAAAAAAGGAGAAAAGAAGAAGCAGAAGCGAGGCAGCAACAACGGCAACGGCAACAGCAACATCATGTTGCACACACACACACACACACACATACGCAGAGGGAGACAACATTTGAGCAGCATTAGAGACGCATTAGTGTACGCCAAAAGGCTGTTTGGGGGGCAGCAGCAGCAAAAAAAAAAAAAAAAAAGAACGCATGTGGCATGCCCCACATGCCCCAGCCAACTGTTTGCTCGTTTATCGTTTGCTGTCAGTCAGACTCAAAGGGGGCAATTAACGCGCCCAGTCGACGAGCAGCAGCGGCAACCACAGCAACAGCAGCAACTACAACAACAACAACAACTTGCCACAACGTGCGGCACATAGGTTTTGTTGGTGTTGTTGCTGCTGTTGTGCGTTGTGTTTGGCATAGACGCTGTCGCCAATGCCGCGGCGACAAATTGGCGACGCCATTTTGACGCTGTCGCCGTCGCACGCAAAGGACAATACAACAGCAGCAGCAACAACAACAACTGCAACAGCAACATCAATAGCCAAAACAACTTCTTTTCGTCTCGCCGGCGACACAAACAAAGGCTGACGCCAAATTTTAGCTCAGTTTCAGCTAAACTCCAGCTATACCCTATAAACCAACCTCTCTCTCGCTCCCTCTCCCTCTCTTTTTCTCACCACCCACATTCCCCACTAATGCCCTATTCTGTTTGATTTTCATTTTCATTTGTTTGCCGTTCGCTGGAATTTATTGCATTAATTTATTGTGTTTTGGCGCATTTTGCATTTGCATTTGATTGCAATAAATTTCCATAATTTATTTCTAGCTCCGATTCACTAATAACCCAATAAAAAACCCACAAACAAGGGTTAGGATATTAGTCAGTTCGATATAAAAGTTTTCTACTAATATTTATTTAATTTATATTATTTAGATATTTTATTAGCTTTTTTAGCTTTGTCTAAAAACGGAGTCTATTAAAAGGATTTTTTATTAATTTTCAGCATTATAAAATTGAAAAATTTAGGCAAATCTCTGAAGTACACCTAAGATTCTATAAGAGTTCATGTTATCTGAACAAAATCCTTTTCGAATTACAAAAATCATCATTATTTTTAAACAAGAATGTTGAACTTAAACTGCACCCCTCATCCCTGCCCCTGCTCCATCTCTCACTTAGAAAAGCAAAACAAATTGGAAAAAAAAATCTAAATTAAAATGAAAATGAAAAATGATTTGCCAGGCCACGAGTCAACCAATTTAGGAGCAGGGGGCCACATGCCTAGGAGGGGAGCGAATTGGCAGTGTAATGGAAAAGGAGCTGGGTGGGGGCGTGGTCGACAGTTTTGGCAAGCGGCACAGCATAAATCTTGGCACACACAAGCCAAGCGAACGGCGAGCCCAACAGAAATGCATTTGCAATAATGCAGAATCCCTTAGCGCACGCTGTAGCGCCCCCCTCTGCGATTCTCCACATCTCTCCTGCTGCCTGCCCCTGCCGCTGCCCCACAACTGTCTAATGCAATTTTTATGTGCATTTCGGTTGCTCTTTCACTAAAAGCCAAATGAATTTTATTGACAAATTAATTGCAGGCAATGCGGCAATTAAAATTGCAAGCTGAAAAGCAAACAACGGGAATTAAAACCAAAACAAAAACAACAAAATTTAATATTAAAGAGCTAGCAAAACGCACTAAAAAGCTCCTCAGAATAATTTAATTTCGCTCTCTCTCAATTCTTACGCTCTCTTTTCTGCTCTCTTTCATTTTAGGTAAGTCTGAAGCGCTGCGATTGGCTGGCGATCTCTATATCAATAGCAACAACAACATGTACAGTTATTCATGCAGCGTAAGTTACACAAGAATGATGAACTATAAGTTGACCTGTAATATTTGCGTATATATGCATTTGTAGATGTGAAAAAAAAAGTATACAAAATATTGCAGGGCTTTTGCTAACAGGACTTCAATTTTACTCTCTTGATTTTTTATATGATCAGTTTAATGTATTTAATATGTATTTATATATAACAACTTCAGCTCAAGTTTAATGCAGCTGTTAGACGATTATTTTGTCCGGCTTGGTTACGTAATTCATTTGTTATACGCCCGCAGTTTGTTGTACGATGAATAATTAAATTAAAAAGTAATATAACAAGCCGGAATGCCAATCAATGGGCATTCATTTTATGTCTTTTTTTATCGATCTCTTTTGGCTGTCATATTACAAACAATTAGAGCAACTTATGCGTAATTGAACTTTTTTTTTTTTTGGGTACTTCACGTTTCATTTGAAATGGCTTTTTTCTATCACTCTCTCCATCTCTCTCTCTGACTCTGTCTGTCATGTACAAACTAGTTTGGCTTTTGTGTTGTTGCTTTTTGCTTTGGCACCTGTTTACACGCTTATTTGCGCTTGCGTGTCGGTGTGTGTCTGTAACCGTAAATCATTAAGTAGCCAAAAAAAAAAAAACAAAACTGAATTGACAGCAACACGTGGCGTTGTCTGCTGGAGACAGCAACACCAACAACATCAATTGTAATTGCTACAGTTACAACAAGAACAACAATTTTAAAGCCCACGTGGGCTTATATATATTTATAAAAAAAACTTGCTCTTTCAAGTCTTACAATTCATTGTATTGAAATTGAAAAGCTAGCAAAAAAAAATTGACACCATTTTCAGCTGAGCGACACTTGAGACGGCAGCAAAAGTTACCAGCGCAGAGAAAGAGCAAGCAAATGGCCGTCGGCAGGTCAGCAGTCAAATATATATGCAAAGCCCCGACCCAATCCTCTTACTCGCCCTCTCGCTCTCCATTGCCCCTGAGCTACAATAAATTTAATATTGAGACGCGCAGGAAGCATAGAAAGCAGCAAAACTACGAAAGAAGAAATGTAGGAAGAAGCAGATGCAGCCTAGTTTCAGGGCTGGCGGCACTACAGCAAAGAAATTACAGAGAACAGAAAGCAGCAAGAGGAAGCAGAATATTGGCAAAGGCAGCAGAAAAATATATATATATGTACATATGTATATAGCAGGCAGCAGCAGCAGCGTCTACAAAAGTAAAACACCCTTGAGACAAAAATACATACATATAGACATAGCGCGGATGCTGATAAACAAAATATGACAACAGAAATGTCGTAAGAACAAAAATAATAACAACAATGAGCATAGGAAACAGCAAAAACTTAGCGACAGCAGCAGCGCAAAAGCAGGCAAAAACTTTTAAGCAAAACATGCACACACACACACACACACATACACACACAACTACTCACTTACACTCTCGCTCGTGAGAGAGAGCGGCGCAAATACACAGAACTTTCAACGGTTTTTCCTTTTATTTTGTCTGCCCAGGCGTCTGACTGTTATGTGTGCTGTGCAAAAGGGCGAGCTTTTGCTTGCCGACCCATCGTGGGCGCAACAGAGATAGCAATAGTCGAAGGCGTCGCGCCCTCAGACGTATTTTGTTGCTGTAGGTTGTGGTGGGCAACTGTATGTCGCCTGCTTTTGGAGTTTGCTTCGTTACACAGACAGGCAGGCGGCGGCGGCAGAGACGACGATGGCGGTGACGGCGACGGCGACGGTGGTGGGTCAACTCATGGCTTAATTGGGTGGCTGGGCAGCGTCTGCCGAGACGCAGTCGATGGGAAATTGCTTGTGGTGTTTTTTTTTTTCTTACTTTTTTTTTTCGGCAAAGCTGTAAGCCGAACGCTCGGCTGCACTTCGTATGTCGGTCGCTTGGTCGGTCGCACGCTTTTACATAGGCGGCGCCCGTTGCTGTGTGCGCCATTGTATGTATGAGTGTGTGTGTGCGTGTCTGACGCTGTCTGCCTTTGCCAGCTTTACTTGCATGCGCGCTCTCGCTCTAACTCTTGCTCCTTGTTGCCTTTCAGATTGGTTCAACGTCTGCGCTGCGACACAGTTTTATGTGCTGGCTTGCAAGTGTATGTGCGCCTCTGTGCGTGTGTGTGTGTGTGCGTGTTCATCTAAAACTTTGTTGTGTACTTTTCTGTGCCAAATGTCGGTCGCTGCGTGCTCGTACTTGTATGTATGAATGTGCGTGTGCGTGTGTGTGTGTGTGTCTGTGTCTGAAACTTTGGCGCGTGTTTGGCATTAGTGACAGTCATGTCAGCAAAAGTTTGAGGCACATTCAAACATTCCAAGTTTATGTCGTTGTTGTTGCTGTTGTTGCCGCTGTGCTCGGGCGTGGCGCTGTGGGCGTTGGCAGACATGCTTTACGTTCCACAAGCTCGTCCTGCTTGTCGCCTTCGCATTCATTTGCCTTATTCCTCTGCCGCTTTTCCTCGCTTCCTCTTTTATTTCCTACACACATTAAAGCCACGCTTAAAGCACCCAAATTTCAAGAGTTTAAGTGCATCATTTAGATAAGAGACCTTTTTGTGGGGTAGGAGGAGGTGGATTGCCTAATTTTCAGCATCTTTGTAGTTTGTGGCTTTATTGAGTGCGCACATTAGATTCCCTCGAGTGTGGTGGGTGTGGGGTTAATATTTGTCACTTATCCCAAATCAAAAGTTGAAATTTTGCTCATTTGCAGTCAGCTAGAGAGCTAAAACTATTAAAATCTAAATGAAAATCCCTTTTTCATGGAACTAGTTCCGTGCTGAAAATCCTAATGGTGTTTTTAGGGTTGGGTTGGATTTCATCATTCATACTTAAATTTGTTTTGCACTTTGAACTTTTGCCATTACGACACGAGCAAGAACTAGTTCCTGAATACTTTATTTCTGCTTTACTGCTTGACTTGTGGATCTGTCTTTACCTTTTATGATTTCCTTTGCAAAGCTTTGTTTCGATTTTGGCAATAAGAAATAGTTACATATATAATTTACTCCTATACAAAATTTGGTTAAGTAAGCCCTATTTCTTTCTTCATTTAGTATTGATAAGGAACTGATTCTTTATATGCTTCCCTAGATCACGCACATATCGCTGCGTTTCTTTTGCGATTTCCAGGCGTTTTCTGCTCTTCATTTTTCGAAGCACGTTCAGCAATTACTTTCTGGTAGCCGAAGCGCAGTCCCAAGCGGGCATCAAGCTGCTGCGATGCCTATCAATTTGTTGAAATCATTTCCGCAATTTTATTGGCTCAACAGCTCGTGCCATTGGAACCAGGAACGTGGACGGCGTGGACGTGTAACGTGGAGGCGTCTCCCGTCAGCGCCCTAAGTGGAAAATGCTCTGTGGAGGCGTCTCTAAGCGTTCATAACTCCTTCATTTTGCCAGCTCAGGCCAGCTGCTATGTCTAAATTCCGGCGGCTAGGTCAAGTTTGGCTCATTCCAACTGGGTTGAACACGAGCCTCGTTGTAAAGCGCCAAAAAAAAGAAGAAGCAGAAAAACAGAAAAAAAAACATTTGCTTGGTAATAACTTGTTTTGTGTTTTTTTTTTGCGCTGCTGTTGAGCTGCCAAATGGATTTTTGCATTACAATGTCAGATTAATCAAAACGAGGCAGCGGCAAAAGCTACCAAAGAAACGTAGAATAACGTCGACTGAGAGACACCCTGTAAACAAGGTTAAAGAAAATGGGAATCGTAGCTCCATAATTAACTCAAATTCACAGTTCATCTGGCCTTGGCTGATGAACAATTTGTTGATGCATTTCAGAGTTTTGTATTGGTTTTTATAATCGATAAATATCGATTGTATACCATATAGTAAGCTTGGGCTTAGATCTCCCTAAAAATCTAGCAGCTGTTGTATATAGGTAGATAGAAAATACAGAGATATACTACCCAAAAAGTTTCCATTAAATTGATAAATAAATAATGCATGAAAATGTAATAAAATCGATAGATATCGAGTTATCATATAGCGATAAATTGATGAAATTGAAGAACGTTTTGTATGAACAAGTTATATATAAATATGTTATATAATATATGTATATAATATAATAAGAAGAATTATATATCGGCTATCTATTTATATATATGCATACCTTACATAGATAACCGATACACCCGCCTTGAAAGCATTTGCTACGACTGTACGGTATACAAAACGTTAGAGAAAACCGACAATTGTTTGGCCAAGAGGCAGGCAGCCAAGGTAGCCAGATGAGGGGGTTGGCCAAGCGCTGGCGCGGGCGAGCGGGCGGTTGGCTGGAGGGGGCCTATGGAGCGCATAGTGTTTGCAGCGCTTCACAAGAAATACGAATGCATAAAATTTTATGTTTTTCTGCTACTTGACGTTGGCAACAAGTGGGCCAGCAGCAAGAGCCATGGCCACAACCGCAGCAGCACCAGCAGCAGCAGATGATTATCGTACAGACCGACAACAAATGCAACAACAACCGCAACAACAACAGCAACAACAACAACTGCCACTGCATTAGTTTTTATTGAGGCAGTTGGCTGAAGCTGAGGCTCGCAGCGGCAGACAACGCGGCATTGCAACAAACTGCCACAGCAACATTTTCATTACCATTCATCACCTGGCAACGTCAACAGCGCCCAACAGCTGAACGCCGTTGCTGAGCTGCCCAACTGCCCCTGCCCGTGCCCCTGCCCCTGCCCCAGCCGAGTGCCACTGCCACAGCTGCCTCCATCAGCAGCAGACAGTGCTAAACCTTGTGCCACAACAGACGCAAGATATGGAGACCTCGACTTCCTTTGGGTCGCTGCACAGCAGACCTTGTTAAGACTCCAAGACTCGAAGACTAAAAGACTTGAAGAATCGTAGATCGAGCTGTTGCTGCTGCTGCTGCTGCAGTTGCAGTTGCACCTATTGAGGCGCAGCCCGCAGGCGCATCCAACTAGCCATGACTAGCTAATTTCTTATTAGAATTATGCGCAGTTTCTTATTGGAATCAATGTCAAAATAGCGCACTAAACACTTGATACTCTTTCAAATGGACTCAACTTTTGAATAGTTATAGCAGTATTTTAATATGTAGTCTATATTAGACTATTAAACTCAATGAAAGTTATAAAATACTTTATATTTCATTAGTTTTTACAGATTTAATAGATAGTCTCTAATGGAACAATCTAGTTCAGTTGGTTTTTGGAACATATGGTCTATATAACTAGTTTAGTTTCATTTCAAATGGGTCCATTAATCATCCAACCTTTTATATCAAATGCGAACTAGTTCTCTTCAAATGCGAACTAGTTCTCTTCTCCTTTAGTGCCTGTCAGATTATATCAGACACGAACTAGTTTACATCCTTAGTTCCTGTCCTAAATATTTTATTTCTATAGTCAGCAATAAATCGAAATTCCGGCTCGAATCACATTCAGTTCGTTTCATAAATTGATATGTTAAATGCGAACCAGTTCACACCAGTTTGCCGCTCGAAAAATTTCAGCTTTTGAGCCGAAGTGTAAATAGATCGTCATAAAAATAATCATCTAAGATTAACTCTTATTCATTTCGATCCATTTGTCGCTCTCTTGTCCCCATCCACGTGAGCTGTACTTTTCCTATCTCCTCTCATTAGCAGCTCGATTCGAGTCGCTTTTGATTAGTTAGGATTGGCTGAGATTTGTTTTGACTCTGCTCATAAATGATTGATTCGATTATTTAGCGACTCGCTGTTAATCTCACGCGAAGTATTTGCCCACAATTCATTTAGATTTTTGTTTTGTTTTACTTTTGCTCTCTTCTTTTTGGGTTAATTGACGTCCAGACGTTAAAAGTTTGATAAGGATTTCGTTTGAGTGTGACGCAATGTCCTCTTGAATTGTTAATGAGTTCGGCAGACCTACGCACAGAGGGCGTCTCTCCTCTGGCTAGACATTTGCCTAAAAATAATCGACAATGTAGTGCGACAAAGGGCAAAAGTTTCATTTCATGTTGTGTCCTTATGTCCTTGCGTATCCGCTGTTGTCCTGCTGTTCTGCTCCGCTCTGTTCTGCTGTCCTTAGCTGTAACATTTTATAGATTACGTCGCCTGGACTGCGACAGCGACAGCAACAGTGACAGCTGGACAGCGCCTTCCTTTCTAGAACAACAACAAGAAAATTGTCACCACGGGGGGTCTTAACGACATTCCGACTTAGACCCCACTCCCATCTCAGCCCAGACCCAGACCGAGACCCAGTCCCAGACATCGACCCAGACCCAGACCCCAACTCTAACTCAAACTCAAACTCTGGAAGGGAGCCCGCTTCGAACTAAACAATTTACACACGCAGCCATTTCTGCTGGTCATTATAATAATAAAGTGTACAGCGCTTGCGGTATCTCAGCTGGTAGATCAAAGTGGTAACAGATCGAGCTTGGATAGACATCGCTGTTTACAAGACTCTAGCTCAGCGTACGGACACAAAGTACGTTCGGGAAAGGTTTTTCTGAAATTTGGAAATGGGGTTTATTATTTCTTTCTTCCTCTGTCTCTCTAATTCTCTTTCTTTTACCCCCTTAACTGTGGAAATTATTCGATCTTATTCTCAATATTTATCTCTATCTTTTCTTCTATTTTTTCATAGATATATTTTCCCCGATATAACTTTTCTCTGTCATTCCATATTTTGTTAATTTTCTCGTACTTTATCTTTGTAGGTATTTATTGTTTCTCTCTCTCTCTCTCTGTCTTTCTCTCTATTGGCTTCTGTGTGTTTAGCCATTTATCTCACTCTCTCTCTCTCTCTCTCTCTCTCTCTATTAGCTTCTGTGTGTTCAGCCATTTATCTCACTCTCTCTCTCTCTCTCTCTTTCTCTCTCTATTAGCTTCTGTGTGTTCAGCCATTTATCTCACTCTCTCTCTTCCTTCAACTCTCTCAATTCTGATATGTATATTCTCTCTATCGTTTTGGCATTTATTGATGTACTCCCTTCATATTCTCTTGCATTTTCCTTCTCGCTCTTTGTTCTTCTTACACCTCTTATTTTCCTATTCCCTTTCTCTACATTTCCTAATTCAATTTCTCTTTATATCGCATTTGAAAACGTTTTATTGGCTTGCACTTATTAAATTTACTTCCTGCCCCTCTCGCTCTGCACATGGTTAACATGCTTGCTTCCTCTTTCTCTTTCAGTTTTTCAGTTATCCACTCAACTTTTTACTCTGTTGCGTGTAAAGATTTTTTTTCAAACTCGGCTTTAGTCTTTATTTTGAAAATGTTTTACTACAGGCAGCTCTTATTTATTGGTTCCCCGCATCGATTCGATTTCCATACAAACTACAGTTATTTTCTCTCTCCGCATCTATAAATTTTACATTTATTACAGAAGCCTTTTTTCACAAAGTTTTCGAAAAACATGTTTAAAGTTCTGATAAAGTGTATTAAAGTTTCGTGAGGTCAGACAAGGATCATTTGTTTTACTTTCTGTTGTTGTTGTTGTTCTTGCTGTTGTTGCTGCTGCTGCTGTCGCTTTTATGACATGTCGTGAAGGACACAGCAGCAACAGCAGCAGCAGCATTTGCTTTTAATGGCACAAAAGGAAAGTAAGGCAAACAAACGGACGAACGAACGAGCGAACGGCGAGTCGAAAAAAGGACAAAAAAGGATGAGTTGTGGACTAGGCCGTAGGTTCATAACTGTGACTGCGACTACGGACTGGATTGAGGTCGGGGTTGGGGTTGGGCTTGGGCCTGGACAGGGGCGGAGAACAACATCGATAAGGAACGAAACAGCCACAATGGACAATGGGCTGACCCAGCAACAGGACGTAAAGGACACGGACACGGACACGGACACGGACATGGACACGGACAGAGGCACGGACATACAGCCATAGCCATGCAGAGTCTATAGAGTCGGCGACGAAATCCTTTTGCCTGTTCGTGTGTCTGTGTGCACTGTCTGTGTGGCAGTGTGTGCGCGTGTGTATTGGTGCGCGTGTCTGCCGCGTCCTGGCCAACACCGTCGCCCGGCAGCGCCTGTCGAAAATGTTTTCCATTTCAGTTAGCAAATTATGTCGGCCAAAAGCGAAGCACGAAGAGACGAGCACAAAAAAAAGAATGAAAACGAAGAAAAAGAGACGGCAAAATAAATGAAAACCCAGACGCGACGCAGTTACCAAATGTGTGTGTGTGTGTGTGTGTGTGGATGTGGATGTGGGTGGGCGCTATACGGACATGTTTTTATGACATGGCGGGACGAAAAAGGACACAAATAACAAAAACGGAACGACTGAAAACAAGTCAGAAACGTGTGTGGAAATGTGATGGACGCAGAGATATCTTGTAGATGGAAGCGAGCTGATATACATATATATAGTAAATAGTGGATTAAAGAGGACTGAGCTGGAATTACGGACTAGGGGCTGGAAATATGGACAAAGGACTATTAACTAAGGTCGAACAAGTGAAGAACCGGAAAAGTATCAGATAATAGGGGTGGAATTACGGACTAGGGCCTAGAAATGGGAACGAAGGATTATTAACTAAGGTCTAACAAGTGAAGCACCGGAAGGGTTTCAGATAAAAGAGGTGAAATTACAGATTGAGGACTAGAAACATGGACGAAGGACTATTAAATAAGGTCGAAGTGCACGGAAAGTTCCAGAGCTTAGAGCTAAAAAATCTAGAGTGTAGAGTCTTGAGAATGATGTAGGAATTAGGGAGTAAGGGCTACAGACAGAAGGCTTAGGACTACGAAATAAGGCCCAAGGCTTTATAACATGCAGAGTCTGGAGTAAGAAGTAGTAACTGGAGACAGTTAATAGACCGAATATTCAACTTAAAGCACTTAAGATACAAAATTGGGAGCAATACACGTAAGATTAAACGATTAAGGATTGAATATATCTGACAATAGATAACATGCCTATATCTAACACTCGGCTAGAATGTCTGCAGCCGACTGTTAGGAATAAGTTACACTAAAAGAGGCACTCAGCATCATGGAAAGACATGGGTAATACTAATGATGATGGTCTGGAACCTATGGTAAAATCTCTACTGCAGGATTCTACTTTCTAATCGAGGGATTATGAAGTACACCCACTGAAATGCTCGCCATAGTCTAAAGACACGATACTCTCCCTCCTCCTCCCATCTCTACAGGGTATTGGAGTAACAGTCGGATGATCATTTGCGCTCTTGTTATGTTGTCCCTGCCCGTGCGCCATTTGAGACCATTTTTGCTTTTCGTCCTTCCTCACATCCTTCTTGCTTTCCTTTTCCATTTCCTCTTTTTTTGGGTGCCTAGATTTTGTTTTTTTTTTTTTTTCTCGGCCCATTGGGGTTTTCTGTTTTGTTTCTGTTTTGCTGGCGCTCTGCACTTGGCTTTTATGGTTGCTGGCGACGCGTTCCGCTCGAATTACGTGTCCATCGAGCCATGAACAGCGGCTGCGGCGCAAATAAAGTTTCAAAAAAAAGAAGGAAAACGGGAAAAAATTGATGAATCGAGTGCCTTGCAGCCATTTTGAAAAGTCAACACTGACAGGCGGCGAGGCGGGTGAGGCAGAGAGGGGCAGACGGGTGGGTGGGTCAATCATATTGTGTCATAGATGATGGAGATTAAAGAGCGGCCAGCGCGTCCCTAACGGCAACAAATAGAGAAATAGCAGCTGCAACTGCCATTGTAAATAGTCAGAGCACTCGACATGTAAACGCACACACACACGCACATACATACATGTATATGTATATGTATATATGTAGTTTGCTGCATTTGCTTGCTTCTCCATTATGTGGTGCTCGTCAAAAATGTGTGTGTGTGCGTGTGTGTGTGTGTACAATGCTGCATGTGGTTGTGCAAAGTGGTACAAAGTGCTAGGCTAGTGGACTCTTTTAGGCTCTGCCAGCGGGTTTTACAGCCTGCGAGCTGCTGGTTTGCTTTTTGCTTTCTGCTCTACTATTTCATTTCATTTCATTTTTTTTTTCATTACAAGCAAACGACCTTCAGTTAGGGTTCCCAACACGCCCACGCCCCCAGCCAGCGGGCAAAAGAAGTGCAGAATCAGGTCATGCGGGCATTGCCAACAGCGGGGCGTGGCAGAGCAGCAGCAAAAGCAGAAAAAAAAAACCGAATTGTAACCAACTTTGTATGGTCGAGGCAAGTGAGTTCTGTGTGTGTGTGTGTGTGTGTGTGTGTGTCGCATTTGGCATTAGAACCAGAGCAAATACATTTAGCACACACAGACACACACACCCACACACATATACACCCACACATGCACAATAGCCAGCCAAGCAACCATATGCAAGTGGTTGCATTGAGAGCTGTTTCTCGTACTTCTCAACATCGAGCAGCTGTCGAATTTTTGCTAACTGCAACATAGGAATGACAAAACAAAATAAAATCCATTTTTTTCCCTTTATTTTCTGTGGTTTGCTAAAATGTTGTCCATAGATAAGAGATGGAGATAGATGGAGTGAGGCACTCAATTCAATTGTCTAAATGTTCTTAATTTTAACTGTTTTGCTGTGGACGAATGAGATAGGCAAATCGCATGGCGTATACGTAATATCGATAGTAAAGGGTAATACATTAGGAAGGAAGGTGGAGAGATAGAAATAGAGAGTGACACACAGTGAGTGAGAGAGATGGATGCAGGGGGCGGAGACAAAAAGAGCGAGAGACAGAGACAGGCAGAGACGGTTGGAGGCATGTCTAGTCCATTAGCAACTGACACGTTAATTGACATATATATGTATGTATGTATGTGTATAGCTAGAGTTCGATTGCCGAAAACATGGTTGTAGATCTATATATAACTGCGTGTATAGATTTCTGATTCAACTGACATTTAGTTAACCTTAAAATGTGGGTTATTATAACTATACGTAATTCCTAGCAGATGTAGCTTAGACAGCAGTAATTCAATCAATGGTAGAATGAGAAAAGTAGTGAAAGTGAAGGGAAAAGAAGAGAAATGGAGTGAAAGAGAAAAAGCAAATGAAGAACATACAGCGAGAGAGTTTCTAGAGAGATTAACAGAGAGAGTGTTGAAGAGAAACAGAGTGATGAATAGAAAGATGCGGAGGCAAAGAAATCGCTGGAGTGGGAGCGAAAAATAGAAGGGGAGAGAGGAAGAGAGCGAGAGAGAGAGAGAGAGAGAGAGAGAGAGAGATACTGAAAGTAATAGAGAGCAGAAATACAGATAGTACGAGTCGATAGAGAAAACAAATGGGGAGAAATGGGGAAGAGAAACCCGACAGAGAGATGGAACAAGACGAAACAAAGAGAGATAGATAGAATCTACAAGAAGGAAATTATTTTATGAAGTCAGCTCAAGATTTTTAAAATCGATTAAAAAATAAATATATCCATTATCATACGTATTGGACAGAGCTCCATGGGCATTCGATAACCCCATCTGATTTGCATGTAAATTCTTCAATTTCGAATTTAAATAATAATTTTGCATGTGAAATGTTTTCGTTCAACGGAGCAGTTCAGCGGGCGAAACTGCCCTCAGGCCGAGGTGGCATGCCTCACACGTAGCGAGAAGGAAAAACCCCACCACACAGCGACAATTTTCCATGCACCCGGTTTTTGCAGTCAGCCACGAATAACAATGAGAAGCAGAACGACAGCAGCAGCGGCAGCAGCAGCAGCGACGGCGGCAGCGGCAGAGAGAGCGACCCACCTGACCCACTGACACTGCCCGCAACGGGCAGTCAGGCAACAGACCTACCCCACATAGCACCACACACACACACACACACACACACACACACACACACACACACACGGTACACAGCTCAGAGCATGTTGCATGTTGTTGTTGCACATGCCCCGTCAAATCATATTTCCGTTTTTGTCGCCCTCGCCATTACCCACTTGACGCTCGTCAGCTGCCAGCTAGGTAGAGATAGTTCGGCATCAACATCATCATCATTATCATCAACAGTAACTCGATCATCAGCTAGCTCATCAGCTGGCTTCATCATGTTAATCGTCATCTGTCAGACGCATTTGCGGTTGCCAGCAAATTGAATGTAGGTCGGGCCCCTCCACACACACACACACACACACACACACACACACATGCATGGAGACAGAGAGCAGTTGATGTCGTTGCGGTTGGCATTCGCGTGACCACAGCGCCATCGATCAGACAGAGCTGGAGGGGACAAAGAGCCCAGAGCGAGAGAGGGAGAGAGAGAGAGGGAAGGCGAGAGGGCAGCTGAATTGCGTGTGGGCGAGTGTGCGGCGAGGGTGTGGGGGGCATGGTCGATTGGCTGCCGCCGCCGCCAGCTTGTCTGCTCTCAGTTTGCATCCACGCCCAATTAACAGGGCAGCCTCCTATTCCAGCGACTGTTCCACTTATCGAGCGACACTTGCATATATATATATATATAAGCTGATATATAAATATATATATATATATATATATATATATACGAGAATTTTATATATAAGATATTATTTCTATGATATTTGGGCAGCTGTTGGCAGCAGTTAAGGCACTGCGGCGCTTAAAAGTATGCTAGGTTTTTATGCAAAGTGCAAAGGATTAACGATTTAAGTTATTAAATGAGTGGGGCATAGATATAGATATTGAGTAAAGGTATAAATATTTAGTAAAGTGTAGAAAATATATAGCAATATTTCTTATAGATATGAATATTGAGTGGAGTATAGAAAATGTATATCAATATTTCTTATAGATATAAATAATGAGTAAAGTGTGTAAAATATATAGCAATATTTTTTATAGATATAGAAGTATATAGAAGGGAACTATAGAAAACATATAGCAATATTTTTTAAAGATATAAAAATTGAGTAAGGCAATATTTCTTATAGTTATAGAAGTATATAGAGAGGAAGCACAGAAAACATATTGCAATATTTCTTATGGATATAAATATTGACTGAAGTATAGAAAATATATAGCAATATTTCTTATGGATATAGAAGTATATAGGAGAGAAGTATAGGAAATATTTAGTAATATATTTTATAGATACGAATATTGGTGAAGTGTATATAGCAATCATTCTTAAATACCTGATCAATGGCATCAGCATCAGTCTCTCTCAGCATAACTGATGACCAAGTTTCTCATCAGGCTCTTTTATCTGAAATTGAAAATATTGTCTATGAGTTTTAGTTTATAAATTAATCATATCGAAGATTGCGATTTCAAATGATATATAATATTTTCCCAGAAGTTATTTCCGTCATAGATAATAGATTATAATAGAGCTGACTCTAGCATATTCAGATGGTTCCTAATTAATTAGAATCCAAAACAAAAATATATAAATATTTTATTTTCGTAAAAATCCTAAAAAAGCTTTAACCAAATTATTTACTATATAAAAATCTTAGAGTTGAGCAAATAAATATAAAGCTTTGTAAATTACTTAAACTGTTATGGGACACTTAAGTCTTGCACATGCATTTCCTTCTCTCTATCTCCCTCTCCCACTCTCTCTGTCTTTCGCTTCCCCTACTCTCATCCTCTGCAGTTGGTTCCTTATCAAGTCAAGCTCAGTGGGCGTGGCAATAGCTAACATCAGCTATTGTTTAGCCCAAGCTTCGTGTATTTGGAGCACCTACAAAAAATCTCGCACTTCCCTTAGTCCAACTGCAACTGTCGCCGCTGTTGTTTGTATTAAACTTGGCTGCTGTCTGTCTGGCTACACACACATATATAATGGCAGCCATAATGCACACACACACAAATACATATATGTGTATATTTGTGAGCCCTTGTTTAGCATTGCTAAAACTGCGTATATGTATGTGCCCCAAAATGTATGCTACACTTTTTTCTTCCTTTTTGGGCTGAGCGCAGCTGCTGCTGCTGCTGCTTCTGCTGCGGCTGCTGCTGTTGTTATTATTATTATTGTTGTCTCGTCTCTAGAGCAGACACTCCTTTTACACACACAGCCACACGCTCACCTCCCACACTCCCACACACACACACAGACACATTTGGGCGAGGACTAACTGATTTTTAGGTCGCTGGCGCAAACGGCAGAGCGACGAAGCGACGTTTATCGCTTGCCTGACTGCGGCTCAGCTTTAGCACACACACAGACACACACACACACATATATATAAACTAACTGGCAGACAGGCAGACAGCGCAACAACAACAACAACAACAACATCGTCGACGCTCGTTAGAAAACAGCAGCCACAGCCACAGCCGAAGCATTAAAAGCCCCGTTACCAACAGACATCCAGCCCAATTCAAACACACACACACAGAGACCCAGAGATACACACACACACACACACACACACTCAGCCGCACCCCAGCTACACAATTTGGTTAGACATGAACCAGTTTTTATGCCATTTTTATTTTATTTTACTTTTATTTTTGCCAGCATTTTCGCGCCTTCCTTTAGCCCATTTCTGCTCTCTCTACCCCTCACTCACTCTCTCTCTCTCTCTCTCTCTCTCTCTGTCTCTCTCTCTGTCTCTCCCTGGAGCACTCTCTTCATGCTTGGCTAGTGCCGCCTGCTGCCGGCAGATGGCTCGCTGGTTCGGTTCTTCTTATATATTTAGCTGCATTTCAACGAAAAATGTTGCTTGCTTCTTTATATACGACCCAATGTTTGTATATAAGGCATATACACTTACATATATATTTACTGTGTGTGTGTGCTGTGTGCTGTGTGTATATAGAACTTTCAGCCATTCATTTCGTTTTATTGTCGTTACTGTCGAGCGCAGCAGCAGCAGGAGCAGCAGACAGCCGTCTGCGTGGCCCGTGTGGATTTTCGGTTCGTGAATTGTTTGCTAAAATTTTTTCCTTTTCACTGTTATACCCTGTATGCAA
>NW_022046053.1:55829-72653 GCF_001654015.2 Drosophila navojoa | reverse complement strand
TTACTTAAAGTTTTATCCTCAGCATAGTTCTATGCACAGACATAATAGTTAAGTTAAGCATAATAAGGCATATGCAGAAAATCGATAAATATCGAAGCTGTTTCTATAGGTATTTGAGGCATTTCTTCACTAGCAGCATCTAATGAAATACCTCGATAAGAGACATGCACTCGCCTGGCATGCTCGCTTCGTGCGCTTTTGTTGTTGCCATAATTTTTTCAGCTGACGCTTAAAGTTGGCAGTCGGGCAGTCAGTCGCTGGTCGCATAACGCTGCCCGCATTGTGCCTCGCCTTGGCGCAACCAGCCTGTCGCATGTTCCGCATGCCACATCTCCACACCGAAGCATCCAGCCCCGCACGCTTTTGCTCACTTTCGTTTCAGCTGTTGGTGTTCCTCGCTCTGCCCAGCGAAGTTTCTGTTCAACATTTTTTTTTTTTTTTTTGGCGCTTTTGTCTGCTTTTGGTTTTTATTCCTGCCACATACACTCCATGCGCCCGCCCACTTTCCAGTGGTCGGTTTTTGTGTGTTGCAGCTTTTCGCTTGCTTTTTGGCGTCGAGTTGGGGCGACGTCGTCTAAGCTCCAAATTTATGTGCCATGTGCGTTTCATATTTTTACTGCTGCCATGTGGACCAGAGCTCCTGCTGCTGCTGCTCCCTTGGGCTGAGCACACAAACACACACATACACTCACTCATGCATACATACTTTAGCTTTAGAACATTCTTTTTGTTTCGATTTCGTTTTGGAATTTAAGAAATATTGAAAAATGCAGAAAGTTTCGTGCATTTTAGGGGTATTTTTAGTTAATTTACCGTTAGCTAACAGAGTTTGTCATAGGCAAGTGAATGAGCAAGTATTTTTGTGCTATATTCTTATGTCTAAGGGCCAACAGCTCGCATGAGCAGAGCTTAACTTAAAATGCGGTTTATGGGGCGTATGCGTAATATTTGTAGAAAAGTTTTACAAATTTGTGTTTATTAGAACAGCAAACTTTTAATTTGGAAATTTGTGAAGAAGAGTTTTTGGGGAAATTTATGAAACGAAGAGAAGGAGCACAGGAAGGAGGTTTGAGTTCATAAGAAACTCGGATCTACTATAGGAATGGGGCTGCTTTAAAAGATGGAGTTCTACCTGGGGTTGATTGGTTGATAAAACACTTTAATATATCTTTATCTCTATACATATCTATATAAATATATCTGTATTCTCTTCAATCCGCCCACTAGCTTAGCTTACACCTGCATTTATCTACTTGAGGCATCAACTCAGCTCTTTCACTGGCCAACTATAAATAATACTACACTTTATCTCTAACTGAGAATAATATCGATGGTAATTTGAGTTGTCCAGCTAATGGCATATGCTCATAGCATATATCAAGTATCTAGACCTAAGCTCGCCTGTAGCCTACTTATGGGCGTTGTCTGCACATTTCGCCTTTCTTGTTTTTTCTTTTTGGTGACCCGCTTAGCCATTAGCTGTGGAGTGGCTTTTGCCCCGTCCCCCAAGGTGTTGCCGTTATTGTTAGCCGTGCCTGTTACGTCAGCGACCGCCGCAAGCATAGCCTGTGGCGCAGCTGAACCCGAAAAGAAACAAAATCCAAAAAGAAAACCAAACAAAAAGTGTCAAAAGTTTGACTCAACTTTCACACGCGCGCGCTCAAGTGTGTGTTTGTGTGTGTGTGTGTGTGTGTGTGTGGCCAACAGCCATGCCACAGTCAACTTGTGAACTAACCACAATCACACACACACACACACACACACACACAACTTGTGTAGGCAATTGCTTTGTTGATTATACCTTCCCCGCCCTCACATTAATGCGCATCCCTTTCGCTTTTTGGGGTTCGTTTCCTTGCCACACCCACTTGCTGAGTTGCCATCTCTCTCCTCCCCTCACCCTGCCGCCTCTCTGTTTCGGCTTTTGCGTCATTCGCCTGTGTGTCGTCGTCGTCGTCGTCGTCGTCGTCTGTCTCCTGTCTCCGCCCGATGTCTGTGTGTATGTATGTATGTATGTGTGTCGCTGTCTTGTGAATTTCCTCTTGACTTGACAGCCGTCGCTTCCGCTGCGCATCCCAAGCAGAAGCTGGTTCAGGCCCGGACACAAGCCCAGCCCCAGCCCAAGCACTAATCATCAGCGACGCCGTCATTTCGCCTTGACTCTCTGACATTTGTCTCACTGTCTGTCTGCCTGTCTGGCTCTCTGCTTGGCTGTCTATCAGCCAGTTTCCTTGTTGAGACATTGCACAGTGGTGCCAAGTGTGGTAAATAGTGGTGCAATAAGCAAAGTGGTTTTATTACATATGATGAATATATTTGCTTAGGGTTTCATGAGGGAGCGAGAGAGAGAGAAAGAGAGAGAGAGAAAGTGAGAAAGAGGAGGAAAATAATAAATGAGCAACTTCTGTATTCATTTATTTGTAGAGAATCGCATAGAAGAGCATTCTAAACACAACCAAAGTTTGTATGATATGAAATTGTATACAAGAAATTTAAGAACCCAGAAGAGCATTTTTTTGACTTAAAGAACTCATTTTAGAAATCAGAGTGAAATAGAAGAGTATTTATTAGACAATGAAACTAGATTCAGACACACAAAATAAGAACTTGATAATACATATGAGGAATCCAGATAAATTTGTTAAACTCACATATGATAACAAAGAATCATCCATTAACAAGTCAACAAAAATTGCATAGAAGATAGTTTATTATAATAAAATATTATTAATATTAGCAATATAAATAAATATTGAGATATACAATTGCATCAATTATTCTCAGCTTGTAGACCACTGTGCCATCTGACTGACTTTGATGCAGACACACACATTTGTCTCCATCTCACTGTACCCTCCACGACCTCCGTCTCCCTTCTCCCACCAGCCCTCCTCGTACGTGCCAGCTGAGTTAAGTTTAGCAAGTGGCGCCCCCTGGTGGATTATTTCGGCACAATTTGCATATTCAATGAGGCTTCGACGTGGGGCTGGCTGTCGCCTTTGGGCGCACAGTGAGCGGAGAAGGTGTGTGGCCAGACATAGCCACACGGACGTGTTACATAAGTTTTGCAATTGCCCGCACTCTCTCTCTCTCTCTCTATCTCATGTCTCTCTTTGTGTTGCTCTCTGTCTCGCTCTCGCTCTCTCTCTCTCTCTCTCTCTTTGCACGTGGCCAAAATTTGTTTCGTCGTCAGTAAATGAAATTTGTTTGCCTAGGCGCAGCGCAGGACACATCCAGCTCATCCTCTCCGCTGGCTCGTCTACCAAAAATGCCAGCACGTGGCTGCCATTTGCCAGCTGTATCCCTCTGTGTGTCTGTGTGTGTGTGTGTTTGCGTGTGCTTGTGTTTATTTTATTGATTAGTGCGTCTCATGCGTGCCTTTTAGCTAGCTCTGTTTATGCTTTCCATTTTATTTATAATTATCAATGCTGTTCGAGGGCTTTAAAGCTTTAAAGCTTTGACTGATTGACTAACTGACAGACTGACTGACTGACTAGCTGACTGACTGGCTGGGGCTGGGCTGTCTCGCTCTGTCTGTTTGCTTGCCTGATGGCTGTATTTCATGCGCATTACGTATACGTCGCGTGCGCTTCAAGGTCATTTATTAACTACGTGTGCGTGTGTGCGTGTGTATGCGTGTGTGGGTGTGTTCGTCTTTGTTTTGTTTGTTTTTGTATGGCTGACAGGGCCCTTAAATGCTTTCCAAATGCTTCTGTGGACAGCGCAGACAAATGTTTATGGCCCGGGCCACACGGCGTATGCGTAATATATTTTCTTTGCCAGCTGCTTTAAGCCGTCGATGCCTTATGCCGCCCTCAGATACATCCACACACACACATATATATACATATTTATATATGTATATACATATATTTATTTATGAAGTTAACAACATGCGCATCAACTGTGGCGGTAATCCAGTGCCACGTCAACAGCAGCAACTCCCTTGACACACACTGAAACCACTTCAAATGCCGCCTACAAACTGTCAACTTACTTTTGACAGCCACTGCTAATTGAGCCTCCACTCGACTAGCACATACCGCGCAGTATGTAACAAAAAATCTAAGTTCTTCTTCTTCTACCAGACAGATACCAGATACCAGAGATAGTTAGCATGGTATTTGAGAATTTTACCAACTTTTTCTACTGAGCTGCCTCTTGTATAACTGAAAAGTAGACTGCATAGAGAATGATGTTATACGGAAAGAGACATTCAAGAGGTTCGCTAACAAGATTGCATAGAATGTCATTGGAGTACAGAAATATTTTCTACATCTTCAGCTACTTGCGGACTTGAATAAAGCACAGGAAATTTTTAAGAACTAAAGTTTAGGTTGGGAATGAAAAACCTAACCAAACTCAGGCAAATTTCGTTTGTTAGTCTATTCAGCACATTTTAAATCTATCATAAGTATCCGATAATTCAATTAGCATCGACTCTTCTACCCTAGAATAGCGTTTGTAAAACCCTAAACGAAATGTATCAAATGCTCAATCATATTCCATTTGCTTATCCTGCCTGGCCAAGTATTTCATAAACACTTCCTTTGCTGTGGCTTAAAGGGGCATCACAAACTTTGATTGAAGTAAAGCTGAGAATGGAATCAGCAAATGCCAGAGCCAAAGGTCTGGGCACGTTTTTCACATTTCACAGCAGAGCAGAAATGGGAAAAAAAATGGTCGAGAGAGAGAGGGAGGGAGAGAAGAAAAAGGAAAACCGAAAGCAGGCATAGAAACTGGCCCGCAGCAGCAGCAACAACAACAACAACAGTAACAACAGCAACAAGATTCAGGATAATAATGAATGTGACTGTAACCTCTGCTCATCAACGGCAAAATCTGATTTTGAGTGGCAACTGCTTTAGATTCCCCCCTGCTGCTGCTGCTCCTGCTGCTGTTGTCCTTTATGACAATGACATGGAAATGAAAATGCCAAACAGAGACAGAGATATGGAGAGCGAGAGAGTGAGAGGCTGTGTGAGTGTGTCTCTGCAGCTGACTCGGCCTCAAAGTTAGCCTGCTGCTTAGGCTTTAGCCCAGCCTCAGCACGGCAGGACTTCCACTTCAATTGTTGCACAGGATACGCGCTCGTTCGCTTGCTTCGTCTTGCGTCCTGCGTCCACATTAATCAACTACGTTCAGCGGCGCTGCTCAATCCGCTTCTATTTGCAGCTCCTGGACAGCGCTCATTAGAGCGTTTACAACTGCAAAACTTTCGCATTCTGGCTGCACTACCCGACAGAGTCCTTACAGTTGGTAAAGCACCGACATGCAAGTAGAGAAACCCCCTTTTAACTGAGTCTTATACAGCAGACAATCGAAAGCCTACCTCTTCCGTTAGGACTCAAGTCGTAAGGGAATCTTTTGGGCTGTAATTTTCTATCGACTCATTCAAGTCTACATGAAAATTCAGCTCATATATCAGCACTTTATCCTTTACCCATATAAACCCTACATAATTTCATTTCTGCTCGTATTCTTCAACTTTAAATCCCAAATTTCAGTTAGTGTATTCACATATTCGATTTCTCCCAGTTCACTTTTATACTTAATTTTTTTCTAGTATTTTTTTCTCCCGCTCATTTCTTTGTGGGCGGCTGAGCTTGAGCTGGAGCTGTGGGCTGGGGGCTGCAGCATACGTGGCTATTTTTTGCTGCGTCTTGCTTTTTGCGCTTTTGTTTATAGTTAAAACGGGCTTTGGGTGAGCGAGATGGCAGGTGAGATTCAGAGAAAGAGAGAGCGAGGGAAGGGAGGGCATACAGCGTGTGGGTGAATGAGATAGTGCTACGCTTGACAGGCGCAAACATGCACCACATTTGCTTTACTTTACTTTTCATACGCCTGGCTAGATGCAAGTGGAGTATATAGGTAAATATATTAAGGGAGGTACGTTCATGGGGAACTTAATGATCTACAGGCATCTGTTGGGGGCATCTTTCCATTAATTTATAATATTACTATGATAGTGCTATAGCCATGTAATATCTGAATTTGACTCAATTTTTGCACACTTTTCAACTGCGACAGGGTATCAGGCAGTCGACTCTCTATTTTCTCTATTTGATTTTTTAGTGGCAGCCCCTCGACTGGTTACCTTTGTTTTTTTTTTGCGTAATTTATTTTGCCTGCACACCAATACACACACTTCTACACACACACACGTGTGCCACGCCCACACACATACACAGATACAAACATCATCATCGCTTGGTAAAAACAAATAGCGTCCGCGCGTCTATACACAAAATCAGACGCTCAAGGACTCTTTGGCTTTGCCAGCCATAGTGCAGCTACTGCTTTTATCCTTACACACACACGCGCACACACACACACACACACGCACATTCATGCAAGCGCACACCCTCTTGAAAATGCCGTGCAATGAAAGTAATTTTCGCCAAATAGACTGCGCCCTGCTTCTGCTGTTGCTCCTCCTGCTCCTGCTCCTGCTGCTGCTGCTTCTCCTCCTGCTGTTTCTTCTTCCATCCACTCGCATTGCTTTACGTTTTGCACAGCTCGTTGAGCTCTCGGTTTACTGCGACTGCAACTGCAACTGCAAAATGGGCTGCTGCTGCTGCTGTTGCTGCTTCTGCAGTAATGCCACAGGACAACAATTCGCTACGCAAAAAGTTGGTCTGCCAACTTAACAAGTGAGTTGAGGGATTGGAAAACGTGGGCTTGGGTTGAGAGTCGACTTATCCCTTGCATCCTTCATGAAGTCAAATTTAATGTTGGCTCGCATTCTGTTTAAAGACTGTTTTCAGACCATTTTATTACTTCATTTATGAATGCTATGTAAGACGAGGGGAGGGTCGGCATTCCAAATTGTTCTTAAATAGTTCTTCTCTTAGATATAAAAGCGAGCTGTAGCTGAATTCCGTTAAGAGCAACATAGTTTAGATAGTACTTCATAGTACTTTAATAATATTATGTAAAAACGGTTTCATTAGACATTCGTATAGTTATCGATAACTATCGATTTTAGAAGAATTGGTGATTAGATAAAACATGATTAAATCAATGTAAGAATGATTGAGATTGCTTTGATTAGTCTTCCGCTGATCTAAGTAACTATCGATACCTATCGATTATTGCAACAACAGTTTCCAAAAAATTCTTTTAATATGTAAATCTCAAAGATTTTGTTTGATTTTCGATAGTTATTTAAATATTAGTACCCATACACCAACATAATCGAAAAGTCTATCAAGATTGTAGCTATGTTATCAATAGATCTATACATAATATAATTCAATCTATACATAGTATGATCCGATAGTTGCTAAGGCTTTAGGGCTTCGTATAATTGTACATTAAATCGGCTTTCCCTACTGATCAAGCTTTATTCGAAGTTTGAAGTTAATCGTCGTATATTAACATTCGATAGTTTCGATAGTCAAACATAATTTAAACTTTCTATCCAGCAACAAGCTCTCGTAAAACTTTAACCAACAGCGGAAATGATATTAATTAGAAAACTTTTGGTTCTACCAACTCCAACGATGATTATACAGAGTTCTGATGAGCTACTATCTATGTCTGTATATATACATGTATGTGCAAGGAAAACTCTCGACAATCAGCAGTTCTAATTGCTTTTCATGGCAATGTCACAACAGCAACAACAACAGCTTGAATATCTTCAACAATGGAGCAGGAGAATCTCTTTGGGGGCCACAATTTCCTTACTTTTTTGTTCTCTATTTGCTTTTTGCTCCATTTAAGTTTTTGGCGTCTTCCTTATCCCCACGACCAAAAAAAAGTTGCTCTGAAGCAATCTCCCGCCCTCTTCCACACTTCAATAAAGTATTTTCTATGCAAGTTGAAACCGAAAAGCGCAAAAAAGTTGTTCATGCGGCTTCGGCTCTTTTCAAATTTTCATGCCTTACCGCCGCTGTCGTTCTATCTCTCTCTCTCTCTCTCTCTCTCTCTCTGGCTCGCCCACCACACACCATTCATTGGGTTTTTCTATGGTTTTATAAGCGACGCTCGGGGAAAATTCTTGCAAAAGAAGCTGACTTGCAATGCCAAATGCTCGCTCTCTGTCTCTTGCTGTCTCTCTCTCTCTCTCTCTCTCTCTCTCACTTTACTGTCTGTCTGTCAGTCAGCCAGTCTCTGGCAATATATCCATGTCTGCGTCAATGTCTGCCGTCGTCTTCCTCCTCTTCTTCTTGCCAACTTGCCTATTTCCTTAGCCTCTGCATCTCTTTTCCTCTCTCTATCTGCCTCTTGCACTCCCTCTCCCTGCCGCTTCTAACTGTTAGCTGTCGGTTCGTCTGTTGCCTGTCTGTTTGTCTGTCTATTTGGCCGCTTTATTTGCTTCTGCTACTTTTGCAGTTTGTTCTGCTCTCCTTCTTCTTCTTCCTTATATTTCTTGTCTCTGTTGACGCTTTTCTGGCACCGTCGCCACTACTCCCCTTCTCTTTCTCTCCCTCTCTGTGCGCTCGCATTATTTCGCCTGGCAACTTTACATTTTCATGCTCGTGTTCCCATTTCACAGCTTTCGCTTCCTTCTCTCGCCATCTCTCGGCCCCTCCTTCCACCCCTCCATTTATTACCCTCCTTTTCCTCTTTGGCCACCCAGTTGAATTGCCGCCCCGTGTGCCACCCACTTCCGTTCTATTTTCATCTACTTGAGTGGAATTTTTATTTGTCTGCTGCCATTTCTCGTCGACGTCGTCGTCTTCGTCGCCATCGTCGCTCCTTTGGCCGCATACCCTGTTCCCAAATACTATATGGAATTTACGAAGAGAGTGAAACAGGTAAATGAAGCAGAAAGTAACATGCATTAAAGTGTGTCCCGTTAAATGATGAAATTTAGTTGAGGAATTAAATGTAGTTATCGATAAATGTACTATCGAGTGGTCTAGGACATGCTTGCCTATCGTAAGATTTGGTATCGATAGTAACCGAAGAGTTTTGTTTAGATTTTACAATATTAGAGTAATGCTGTTATCGATATATTTAATATTAATAGGCTTTAGGAATAGAAATAGAACTATCAACTCTTGAGGTTGATATATAAACCTCTATTGTCTAAAGAGCTGTCATTGTTTATCTGCTTAAAGTCATCGATAGTTGCATCATTTTGACGTAAGCTTGCCGAATGATGAGTAATGTAGTGCTATTTAGAGACCGTCTCTAGCTCAAAACTCATGGTAGAGGTATTCAAGAGTCGAGTCACTTCCAAAGGAATTGCAGCATCATGCTGATTGTTGGCTTTGCCAGGAGCCGCTTTAGCCACAAATTACCTTTGGGTAATCAGCATTGCCTTTACTGCAGCGCCGACTCCTGGGACTCTGGCTTGTCCTTTGTCCTCTGTCTTGACATAGTATATATACATATACATATATGTATGTGGGTGTATTTGTGTTTGTGTGCGAATCCTTTTCTGCTTTTAATTTCTAACTGCGCCTTGGTGGGAATACTCCAAACGCAAATTCATTATGGGCCACTCAGCGAGGATTTCGTGGAAGCCAAGGGGAATGACCTGGGCATAGCGTAAAGGCAGCATAACCAGAGAGAGACAGTTGGTAGAACCTGGTAGCCAAGTGCCTGTCATTCTCTCACCTTCTCTCTTTCGTTTGTGTGTACTCTCTCTCTATGATACACAAGCTCTCGATCTCTTTCATTCTCTAGTTCACATTTGGTTCTCTCCTGGCTTTCGGCTTACTTCTTATTCTCTCACTCTCTCTTTCTTTCACGATATCTCTCACTCTCTCACATTCCCACACATACCCTATGCTCCTCTCTCTCTCTCTGTCTTACTCTCTCTCTCTCTCAGTCTCACAATCTCACACTCTCCCTTTTCACTCTCTCTCTTTCTCTTTACCAATCTCTCTCTCTCTCAATCTTACTTTATGTCACTGCCACTCTCTCTCTCTCTCGCTCTCTTCTCTCTCTCTCTCTCTCTTTTCTCTCTCTCTCTCTCTCTCATACTTTTTTGCCCTTCTCGCTTTTCTTCATCTCTCTCGCTCTCCTCTCCTATAAACATTTCACCCAGCAGCTACTTCAGTAGCCGCTCTGCCTTGCCCAGTTTTGAGCCGCGATGCTAGTGGCCACGCCCACAGCGTACCGCAACGTTGCCGTCAACGATTTATCTTAAGTGGTTGCCGTGAATTACGACAAATTTCTATAATAAAGCAGACAAAAATCTAACCAAATGGTCGGCTAGGCCACAGAGCCGGAGGCGCGTTCCACTAAAAACAAAAACAAAAACAACCGCTACTTGAAAGACTTGGCCAAGAACATGGCCAAGACCGAGACCAAGATAACAATATGCCTGTTGTTGTTGTTGTTGTTGTTGTTGGCTCCACTTGATTTCACCATGGCAAATCAACTGTTGCTGCAGATGAAGAGGAAGCAAAGCACATTTGACTAATCAATAAATTTCGAGTCTCGTTTTATTTTTATTCTTCTTTGGTGTTTGATAAGGAGGCAAAGGTGGGCAGAGAGCATGAGAGAGAGTGGGAGAGTGAAGAGGAGGTCTTCTGTTGCTGTGCCGCCTTATCAGACGAGAGCTAAGCAAATTGCGTGGTCCGCTTGTAAACAAAAACAATCAAACGAATGCCAACTGCGCGACTCCCGCGGCGCATAGATAAGCCTCGCACAGGGCGACCTTTGATACTGAAAGAGATAGCAAACGAGACAGCCAGAGGGGGTGGGGCAGCAACAGAATATTGCGACATGTCAGTGCGTGTCGCAGTTGTTGTCTATCAAAAAATTTGCAACGTGCCATTGCCAAGGCAATAAATACGTATCACAAGCAGGCGAAATGGTGGAGAGGGAGAACGATGAAGCTGAAGGAGAGAGCAGGAAGGGGAGAAGGGAGGAGTAATAGCAGCAGCAGCAGCGGCAGCGGCATAAATATAAACCAAGACAACCAAAGCAGAATCGAGCAAAAGGCGAAAGGGAAGCAGGGAGAAGCAGCAGTAGCAAAGAGGCAGCGGGGATACAGAGAGAGAGAGGGAGCATGAGAGAGGATGAGGACGAGAGGGCTGGCATGGCCATGGCACCTGTTTTTCATTGTGGCCCGCTAAACCGGCTGCAACTTATCAGCATCTCTTACCAAGTGGCTACTGCTGCTGCTGCTGCTGCTGCCCCGCCCACTCCACTTGCCGCTCGCCCTGCCGCCCCACCTCTAGAACGTGTCGTTCACATTGCAAACGAGCAACAGCAGCCGGCGAGCTGCCCAGTTGCCATCGATATCGTCTATTGGCTGCAGCCCGCACAGTGGGCTAGTTACATTAATCTGCGATTAAAACAAAAAAAAAAAAAATCGAAAATAAATAAAACGAAATCATAATGAAAATCGATTTGCGAGCAAACTCTGAGTAGGCAGCAAAATGAGAAAATTAATAAATGTTATCAATCTAATGGCTGAAGCCCACTAAAAAGTATATTAAAACGTGAGCTGGGCTTGGACTGGGCTATAGAAAGATGCATTAGGCACCGAAATGGGAATTTTTCGAACGGCTTAAATGGGATTAAGGCAGGCAGGAAGCTGTTTAAATGGAATGCAGTTAGTCTTTCAGTTAGAAGAGGGCAAGATGTACGAGATATGAAATGATAATGCTCTGTAATGCTTATCTCATGAATAGCTTAATAATGTTATCAGCATTTTAACATAAACTGACAGAGAGCTCATCTGAAAAAGTTTGACCTTCTTAAAGCTTTCAAGAGACAGCTAAGTCTGTAGATCTTTAGTTGTCACTTAAAGCTTGCTTTAAAGCTCTACCAACAGCTTGCCTTCTTCTTTTACATCTGTTGAAAGCTTTAGCTTCATTATTTGCCTTAAAGCTATTCAGTTCATATAGAAAGCTCTACGAGCTGTACAAAAGTTCATTGATAAGTTCAATCAAAATGCAAAGCTCATTAAAGCTCACGTTTGTCTTGAAAGTTTGTTAATTTTTCATATTCATCAGTTTGGAGCCACTGTGCAGCAAGAGCAGCGGCGGCGGCAGCAACAGTAATGGACACCGTCGCAGCCCACAGAGCTCGTGCGTGGCATGAACCTGAGCCGATTGGCTGCCACCCCTCTGGCCTGGCATGCGGCACTCCACGCTTGTTCATAATCAAAATTAATGATTGAAATTATCTAGGAGCTAAAGTAGGTAGCAACAAAAGCAGCAGCAGCAGCAGCAACGGCAGCAGCAACAGTTGCAGTTGCAGTTGCAACGTCAACAACATCATCGACAGCTGAGCCAGCCTTAGCCTGCTCTGGCCTAGCCTGGCCTGGCCCACTGATGCCAGCACTTAGACAAGGCTATCAGCAACCACCAGCAGCAGCAACAGCAACAGCAACAGCAACAGCAACAGTTGCTGCAGTGCCAGCAAAAGTTGGCCAACAATTTCATATTAAATTGCCAAGTATTAAATGGGCAGCAGGAGCAAAGCGAATTGGACTGTCCATTTTACTTCCTTGTTCTGCAAGGTGCTTTGGCGCGGATTAGCAACAGCAGCAGCAACAACAGCAGCAGCAACTAGAACTAACTGTGGCAACGTTGTTGTTGCAACATCAACTCCTCCTTGTTGCCTGCAAGGGCTAATTTGTGCAACGCGCGCGCCTTATAAAAGCATCAAAAATACACTAACCCAGAGTTGCATGGAAAGTCGGCGAACTTTAGCTGCAACTTGATTGATTGATGGACAGATTGATTGATTCACTGCAATACAATAAAAATGTAAGCAATAAAAATGTAAACAGAGTTGGGCAGATTTTTTAAATAAAGTCGGCATTTGGGTTATAGCATGTCAGTTTGATTGATAGATTGACTGATTGATTGATGTAGACGCAGATTGATGCAGATTGCCATATCCTAGTTTGTTAGAGCTCGGTAAGCAATTTGCTTTGACTGTTGGCTAGACTTGTGCTTTATCGCTGTGCGTCAATTTATAGTGCACATGAGATTGATTGATTGATTGACTGATTGAGGAGAAAAGTATACTATCTGCAAATGCTTGAATGAACTAGAGTGAACTTAATAGATTCCTTTTCTGTGATATTATGCTTCAATTTATAATAATATATATGAGATTGATTGATTGATTGACTGATTGAGGAGAGAAATAAAGTTTTCAAATATCTGAATGAGCTAAAGTAAACTAAATAGATATTTTTCTGTGGTATTATGCTTCAATTTGTAAAAATATATATGAGGTTGATTGATTGATTGACTGATTGAGGAGAATACTATACTTTTCAAATATCTGAATGAACTAGAGTGAACTTAATAGATTTCTTTTCTGTGATATGCTTCAATATATAATAGTATATATGAGATTGATTGATTGTTTGAAGAGAGAGATATACTTTCCAGATATCTGAAGAACTAGAGTGGACTTAATGTGTATCAATCAGTACAGACTGTAAGATAAGACCTTATGGCATCACCTCTAGTTACATATCAGACAGACTAATTGCTTGAACAAATGCATTTTATTCAAGCACTTCACATTCCCTTATATTCAAAATCAATTCAGTTAAGTATTTGCCACATCTTCGCATGCTTAGGGCATTCGCGCTTCGGCTTTGAGTATTCCTGAACCGATCTAGTTCTATTTTGTGGCCGTATTTGCTGGAGCTGGCAATAAAAACTAATTATGTCGAGGCAGCAAAGTGGAGAGTTTAGTCCCGAGTCGAGCTCGTCTCCGATAATAATCTGGCATAATGATAACAATGTCCAGCTGAAAGTGTAGTCAGGCAGCGCGGCATTTAGCAACGCTTAGCAGCCAAACAGCGACTGCTGCTATGGCTCCTGCTGCTGCTCCAGCTCCTGCTGCTGCTCCAGCTCCTGCTGCTGCTGCCGCCTGATTGGCAGCCTCCAAGCGCAAGCCGAAAACTCAATTATTTTAATTAGTTCGACTTTAACAATTGGCTTTTTTCACACGGCAAGTGTGGCAGCCAATTAAAATGTAAGTAGCTGCAGACAGAGCAAGAGCAAGAGAGAGAGAGAGAGAGAGAGAAGGAGAGCGAGAGCGAGCGCACAGCTGCTTCCTGTTTTATGCTCAAGCGACAATTCCTTTGACTTGGCCCATTGACAGCCGATTTCCGCTTTGAGCTTTGGCGTAACTCTTTCTAGGCGGCCCCAACCACCGCCACCATTGCATCGCCGCTGGCCCCGCTCAGTTGTGGCGCCACGCAGACAGGCGCCACACACACAAATTTGTGGTCGGCAGCAGGAGCGTCGCCGTTGGAGTTCACGTTGAGCGCTCATTAAATCGCTGCAACGTTTTTTGGCCGCAGGGCCAGCGGCCACGCCCACTTTTGGCATTGAGGCTGGCTAATGATGAGTCTAGGCGGCCGTGCGGCAGGTGAGCTGTGCCACGCCTTTTGTCTGGCAGACAGTCGCCGATTGTGGATTGTGGCATGCCACAAGTTCTTGTTGCAAGCTGCTCGATGTTAGCTGCTTGACTATTTTACTTTAATTAGCATTTCCGCACGGCCTGCGGCCTGCGGCAAAGTGGCAAAGTGGCCGAGTGGCAGCATGGCAATGTATTCCACATCGATAAATCGCATTAATTAACTTGTTCAATTGCCATTGTGCCCGCCACGCCCACATCAACGCCCATCAGCAGCAACTGCAACTGCAACTGCATTCTAATTAGCTATTTATGACTGCATCGCTCGACTTTGCTCTAAGCCAACTGTTATTGTTGGGCTCGGCCTTAAGCTGCTTAACAGCGAGGAGCAGGGGGGGTGTGACTCCCCCTCTCTGGCCACCCCTCATCAAATGGAAGTGCTGACATGAATGTGCCCTGGGCGTGGCTCAATCGTAATACCCTTTCCATGTCCTAAGCCGTTTACGGTAAATGTCTTTGAATGTCTGTCTGCGTTGGCATTTCACTGAGATCCCTGGGGAATGAATGGACTTGAGGCATGTCTTGGGAGCAGTGTTGTAAAGCGACTTGGCAGCGCAGTTTCAATAGATGAATGAGTAAATTAGAGTACGCTTGTGTGCGGAAACATATAAATTTAGCTAAATGAATATATAAATTATGAGGAATTCTGTTCTATTCAATATACGTATAGAAGACTCACAGAATTGGAATGAAAGGCAAAATATTTCTATTCTAAAAAATATTTAATATTTGTATTAAAGGAAAATGATTTTTATTCTAATATTAATATTCTAATTTTATATCGTAAAAATTGTGAAAATTGTTTAATATTATGAAATAATAATTTTCTAATATAGCAGACTTTTTACAATTATTAGAGATATGTTTACTTTTACCTAAGTCATAGCAAAATATAATTATTAATAATTATGAAGTCATAATTTTTAAGTATCTTGAAATATATTTAAAAAAAAATAATAATAATAATTTTGAATATATGGACGTAAATTTCGCCTAAATATATATAAATAAAATATTTAAAAATTCTTTGAAAAATTTTAAGTAAATATATTGAATTGATATTTTTAAAATATTTGTTTAAAAATTAACAAACAGTTTGTAGAGATTTTTAAAAAATAGATTTAGGTGAAATATACTTCCATATATTCAAAATTATTATTATTATTTTTTTTTTAAATATATTTCAAGATACTTAAAAATTATGACTTCATAATAATCATATTTATATTTTTATCTCGCTCTTTCTACCTTAGAATTTTACTAGAGTCGAAAAATATTTATGTAAAAGACTAAGGAAAATGGCCGAAGATCACATTTTCCTATACATATGAGCACCTACTTAATTATATTTGTGATTAATTGAAAACTTTGCACCTTTTCCACTTTTGCACACACTCGCTGCAAACCTTCAGCATTCATTATAATCCATCTGCAGATGAGAGATCTTATCTAATTCAATTTTCATGAAGTTGTTATTGTGTTTCTTATCGCTGAGTCGACTGGTTCCCCTAGCCAAAGTGCTTCATGTTAATTTCTGCGAATCTTTAATCAGTTAACCAAATGCCAGCACTTTTGACAGCTGCTCAGCTAGCGGGGGTACTGGTGGTGTTGCTACTGCTGCTGGTGGGTCAAGAAGTGGCTCAGCGCTTGGCTGCGCATTGAGCGGCTGTTCGCGCTGATCGTTATGGTTGAGCGACTCCGGCTCAGACGTTAGATCTGCACAAAGCAAAAATATATATATAGCACAGATCTCTAAAGATCGATAACAAAAGCGGGGGCGACTAGCAGGCGAGGTGGTGGTGCAGTGGTGCGCAGTGGTTGGGTGCGGGCCAGCAAAATGATCGTAAATAAGCGCTGAAAACTTTATAAATGCGCCATCGCATAAACTTGGCCGCAACTTGGTCTCAAAAACTTGGCGTGTTTACGAGCCGCCAACCACAATGGTGGTCACGATCAAAAGCGGTCAAGACAACAACAGCAAAAACCAACAACCAACAACAACAACAACAACTACTACTACTGCAAACAACTCAGCAGCTGTTGTCGTGTGACACAATGTGAACGACTTGGAAAAGAAAAAAAAAAACGCTCGACCAACACCACAGACCCAACAGCGCACCACTGTAAGTTCAACTGCACCACAGTGCACCACTGTCATCATCCAGCCTGATCGTGGGCAGCACTCGACAGTCAGTCGAACACGTCGCCAACGTGGCTGCTGCTTTGGCATTCCTCGGCATAGACCAGCAAATATTTATACATCTATATGTACGTACATATAACTAGCCAGCTAGCTAGCTAACTAGCTGGCTGGCAGACGGCCAATTGATAGTTGTGATAGAGCGTCAGATACCCTGTGAAAAATGGCTAAGCTAAGCTTAGAGGCAGATGGAATATGGCTTCGAAAAAAGACTAATTGGTTGGTTAGAGGGAAGAGCGAGAGAGAAGAGAGTGAGAGGG
>NW_022046053.1:1607-33834 GCF_001654015.2 Drosophila navojoa | reverse complement strand
GTGGATTTGCCAAAAAAAAGAGGGAAATTTGCATTTAGATAATCAAAAGTCAGACAATTAAAAAAGATTTATAGATAATAAAGATATGAACATTATACTCGAGCAATTCATTAAGACAGATCGTCAGCCCATTTCCACTTGTCAAAGGAAATGAATATGAAATGAGAAATGCAGCGAGTCGATTAGCAGCAATAGATACATGTATATATGCCGTAATACATACATATGTACATATACACATATGTACATTGATATAGTTCTAGTTAGCTCAACAATGAAATGCAATCAGTGCCTATTCATGAGAGCTAATTCGAGCTAATTCTTAATGAAATTCCACGAATGCAATTCACAGCAGCGGCGCACTTTGATGGCATCAGGCCAAGCACAAATTGAATGACAGACTGTAATAATGCCATAATGTAAGGGTATATTAAGTACAATGTAGCTGGAGTAACAAATAAATCCAACTTAACTTGGCTAGAAGGAATAGAGCCAGGATTGAAGTGGCCGATGCTGTGCTGCTGGTTGGGGGAAACAAATGTGGCCAGCCTTAATTGCCATGTTGCGGCAACATGTTGCCGATCAATAAAAGCAGCAGCAGCAGCAGCAGCAGCAGCAACAATCGAAGCAGCAACATCAAAGCCATGGCCAATGATAATGACAATGCAGTTGCGATTGCGATTCAGTTCACCATCCATGATTAATGACAATAAATTTGATAGAGAGGCAGAGACAGAGATAGAGACAGAGAGAGAGAGAGAGAGGTGGAGGGAGTAGAGCACTGCAGTAGCTGCAGCTATATACGAATAGTCGTAAATTTGAAAAATATTGCGCGGCAACTGTCATAAAAATGCAATGCGCCCAATGCAATTTGTTGTTGCTTTTTCGTTGTACGCTCAGTAACAGATTAACATAGCACAAAGAGCGTGAGCGAAAGAGAGAGAGAGGGAGAGATCACAGAATGGGATTATGCAGTAGGGTAACCCTTGCTTTAAGCAGCGACTGCAACTGCAACTGCAGCGGCGACTGAGACTGCGCTGCGACTGCGCATTGTCTGACTGACGGTCATCATTCAAAACGTCGCACGCTAATTGGACAGTGAAATTGTAGACGACGAGCGGCAGAGCAGCGGCAGCGCGGCATAGTAGGGGGAGCGGCGAACTGCACGAGTGTGTGTGCACTGAGAGAAAAGAAGGTAGCCATTGGAGAAATTTTCATTAGTAAAGCTTTAAATGGAAGAGATTGTTCTTATCTAAGCAATATTTTTTACGTTCTCGGGTATGAAAACATATGATGTCTTAAATATTCATTATAATTTAAGTATTTTCTACAAATTTAATGCCTTAGAAATTTTTTGGAAATATTTTAAATATAACTTGCAGAATTGTCAAAGCAAAAGTGAATCAAAATTTAAAATATTATATTAAAAAGTCGAGTCTAAGCATATTTACCTAGGACTTTCTGTTATACATTTAAATCAAACATCACTCTGTCAACAATTCAGCAATATGTATATACACATATGTATATATTCATATATATACCTCATGGAACTTACATCTTCTTTTCTCCCAGTGCACATTAGCTTGCGGGCCTACATCCAATGATTTAGTGCACAATGCATTAGCCTTTTATTTATTTTACGCGCGGTTTCAGTTTCATTTAGTCGCTACAGCTACTAAGATCCCCTCTCCCATTCCCTTCTGCCCTCTCCCACCCAGCGCCCTCTCGCTCGCACGCTCATTAAATCCAAAGAAATATGCAGCCAGCGAGGCAGAGCAACTACTGCAATGGAATTTGTTTTCGACTTCATTAAAGTTGATTTAAATATGTTCTGCTTTTTTATACATTTTTTTTATTCCTATTCCCCCTCACCGCCCTCTCTATCTTTCTATCACTCCGCTCGCCACTTCTCTATCGTCTGGTTGCCCACTTTTTACAGTTTTAGTTTAATTGTGCTTTGGTTTTTTTTATAGTTTTATTGCGCTTCTATTTCACCGTGCTCCCTAATTAAATCCACCATTAATGCAGATATATGCTATATATGTATATGCATTTATGTTTGTATATGTCATTATGATCTTTGGAATAGTTAGACATTCGAGACATGAGCCGCCGAGACATCAGGAACTGAATCTCAAAGCACCGCCAGGTGCTATAATGCCTGCTCTAATGAATTGGGTAACAAAAATAAATGAGAAATATGAGGAAAAGATGTGCAAGATATAGATAAGAACTGAGAACTCATCAAAATATTCAGTACAAAGCTGAGAAAATCAGCTGCTGATTAGGTTATTTCACTAGATAGATGTTTCATTAGATCTAGCTTCGCCAGAAGGGTACAAGAAATACCATAAACAATAATACATATTAATACTATAATAAATTTAAAAATGATTTCTTCAAAAATTACTTACAATAATTTCAAGGGTATTAGAATAGTCATGCCTCGCGATTGTTTTGCATGCGCAGCTTATTGTAGTTGCGCCTTCTTCTTCGGCGCTTGCTTTGCTCTTAGTTGAGCTTCCTCTCTCTCTTCGCTCCCTCGCTCTCGTTTACACACGCTGACTGCACTGACAAGATCAACAACAACAACAACAGCAACGAAACCAACAAAAACACGAATTAAAATTGTAAATGTCGCGACTTTGGGGGATGGCAATGTCGACTCTCGACTCGCGACTCTCGGACGTCGATTCGATTCGATCCGATTCGATGCGAATCGCGCTTGGCAAACAAGTTTAAAGCCCGCGCCAGACGCAGACACCGACAGCAGCTGAGGCAGTGAGGGAGGAAAGGAGCTGGCGTAACGGACGCCAAGAAATGCAGATGTGGCTGACAGCGCAGTCGCGACGCCAACTTTGACGCAAACTTTGAACTGTACATTATGAACAAATTTAATTTTGAATTGATATTCTTTTGAGTATTCCAAATTGGTGATTTGATTCCAATAGAATCATATTTCGGAGAATATTCACTTAAGTGAATTATTAATATAACAAACAGTTGCGTGAGTTTTATTTTTCCATTGTTATTCGCAGCCTCGTCCACAGCCAAGCAAAAACTAGCAAAGCTCGCTCTGCATAATTGTCAAACTAAATCAATGACTTACATATGCACACACACATGCACACAATCTTCCTCTCTCTCACACGCACACACACAGACACATGCGAACGTGTGCTCGCCTCTATGCTCTCTTCATCATGATCTTATCGTCAAGCAAAGTCATGTCGCCTGCCAAAGCTCTGCTTGTCGTGTCGTTTCCTCTCTCCACTGCTCATCTCTGCTTCTGCTTCTTCATCTTCATCTTCGTGTTCTTCTTTTTTGGTGACTCTTCGACTGCCGCCACTTGGGCGCAATTATTTTATTTTACACTTGCAATTGGGGACAACATAACTTTGCTCATAAACTTCGCTAAGGTGTGTCGCTTGTACTCTGTACAAAGAGGAGCGCCATAGAGTAGCTTAGCACGTCTCTCTAGTTAGTCAAAGCTAGCAGAGTGAGTTTAGATGGATGTATAAGTGAATAATACATTAAAATGATCTGAATATTTTGCATATTATTTTACTTATGTACATATATAGGAGAGCTATTTTTAACACAAATAAATATTTATGTATATATTTGAATAAATAAATATATGTATATATGTATATATTTATTATACCTCAAAATACTCACAATTTGCTAAAAACTTTACCAGAGTGCCTAAAAAAAAGAAAATAAATAAATTAAAATTTAGAAAGAAAAAAAACATTGGAAAGTGTAACAAAATGTTAAAGTTATAGAATGAAAGTTATTTTTAGGATTTTTTTTTTTAAATTAATAAAGAACTAAAAAAAATATATCTCTGCTTAATTTTCATATTTTAATATTTTATTTTGGCTAATATAGTTTTTTGTTGTGTAGTGTATTTAAAGTCTCGCTTTGCTTTGCTTTTTCAATTCTTTTTGCCGAGTGTTGAGTTATTGCAAAAGACCTTGGACTTAAGCAGCAGCGCAGCAGCTGCAGCAGCTGCCGCATTGCACTGACTGTACCGATCGGCACCCGCACCCAGTTCTGCACGCCAGCTTCGGCTACCTAACATACTTCGGCTGCTCCTTTTGCTGCCTCTTTTTCTCTTCGGTTCACTTTGACTGTCTCTTGGTGCAATTTGTCATTGCGACGTCAGCGAGACGACGAGAAGCGTGCGCCAAAAGCTAACTGCGGCTAGCTAACCAACCAGTAGCACCCGCTACAATTCCCACTCTCTGCTCTCTTCACTCTGCTTCTAGCTCTGCTGCTGCTGCTGCTGCTGCTGCTGCTGCTGTCCTCCTCATCTATCGCTGACTGCCATCTGCGTACAGTTAAAAAAAGAGCTTTGGTTCTCCCGCTCGCACTCCCACTCTGGTTGTGATTCAGCTGTGAGTGGCCATCGTATGTGCATCCATGCGTGTGTGTGTGTGTGAGGGAACTGCTGTTTGGCTGTACTCGGTTTGTTGCTGGCGCTCCTTCGACGACTTCTTTATGGCTCTTGATTTTTATGATTTTGCTGTTTAATGGTTCATTTGTGTCTTGCAGCGCCCCTCTCTCTCTCTCTTCCTACCGCTCCCCCGCTCTATCACTCTCCTTTTTTTGTGTTCTGGCTTTCAGTTTGCTTATCGCTGCTTCTATATCTTTAGTTTTTGCCTTCTTCCTACCCCAGCCTCACTCGCCCCCTTGTTTACATGGCTTGGTCTTCGCTTGCCTTCTGCTCTTTTCGCTCTCCATCTCTTTCTCGCCTGTTGTTTGTATTTGGCTTCCCGTTTGCTTATCGCCGCTTCTATATCTTCAACCTCTCCCTCCTTGCTTGCCAACTCTCTCTAACTTCCTCTCTGTGCTGCCTTGGCTCCTGGCTTAATCTCTGTTTAACATTTTTGTGCAGAACGCAGTCGCCGTCGCGTCGCCACTTTTTGGCCAACTTGTGTTTAGCCATCGTTTTGGCCAAGTTACGGCTGCAGCGCTTCAGTTAACTGCGTTGTTTGTTTGCTTGTTGTTTGCATAGTTAGTGAGGGGTTTGCACTCTTCTCTACCTCTATTACAGTCTTCCTCCTGCCACGCCCCTTCTTCTGCTCCTCTTGCTCGCATTTTTGTTGTCATTGCAGTTCGGCAATTTATGTTGCATACTTTGTAGACATGCGATTTGTTTGCATGATCTTAGCTTAATGGAGATCAATTAAGTGAAAATATATGTCAACCATAACTAGATCTTAATTGGGGACTAGGGGATATACTATTTACATAGCTGAGATATGAATTTGAATCGTTAATTCAAACCAGTTTTGTCTATAATTATAATAGATCTTGGTCTGCTTCGTAGTTGTCATAGTGTATTTTATATGATATTCGATTTAAAATAAATCGATTAATTGATTATCGATTTGGTTAATAAAAGGTATGACACACATTGAGTTTTCTAGATCTGCTGTTACTTTGATATTTGTATATCGATCGCATTTATCGATTGTTTATATGAATATAGTAATCAACTTGATTTATATGACAATCGATGTAAATTAATCGATCATTTTGCACATATGAACTTATTTCAGATCAGGTTATTATAATCATATATAAATACTTCATTGCTAGCTGACGATTTTAGTTTAATAATCGATAATTTGTATCGTATATTTATATAAAGTGCTACCAACCATTTATCGATCTTGGGTATCAATGAAACCAAAGCAAATAAAGCTATTCAAATTGACTTTCAACATTAACCTATCGATGCGAAATTACACAATGAATGGACAATTATCGAAGCCAAATCTTCAGCAATCGTCTCGACAGCTTTAGGCACTTGAATGCCAATTTTCAAGCCTATCGTTCATGGTCAGATCGATTAGCTGCATTGATGCTGGCATTTGCACAGCTATCGAATGGTTTTAATCGTAATCTTAATCGTTTTCACGTTTTGGCACTGTCAATAGCTCTGCTAATGACTCCACGACTAATGACAGCTCATCATTATTGGCTAAGCCAGCGATTAGTTGGCTTGTAAACTTCTAATGGCCAAGTGCTTGGTTGGCCAACTGCCGAATGGCCAACATCTTGGCCATTTGCTCAACTGCCGCAGTGACACCTCTGGCAAAAGCCGCCGAAGTCGAAGTCGAAGAAGAAGACTTTGTGCAACGAGCAACTGACAACTGGCAACTGGCGCCGCCTCCATTCAAAATCACTTTATGGCTGAGTCGACGGGGCCATAATTGGCCGCGGTGCCAATCATTTTAACAGCTAGGCAAACACGCGAACCCAAAGCAAATCGAAAGATAGAAGAGCCCAGAACCCGAATCGAGAACCAGTCAACCATCCACCTAGCCAGCCAACCGGCCATGTCTGCGGGAATGTCGCTGAATGATAATGCAAAATATGCCAGTCAAAGAAGCCAAACAGCTCCTTTTGACACATCTACACTGAGCGAAAAGCGGGGCAGAGCGAGTCGTTGGTGTAGAAATGTCTAAGAAATTCGCTGATACTTGTTAGACGGAGGGACATATTGAACGCAAGGACAGATGGGTAGACTGTAGAAAGAATGGAAGCATTGAGGGGCGATGGAACAGACGGACTGAAAGAGGAACGGAGGCCCTGACTGAAAGACAAACGCAAAGTTAGAGGAACAGATCAATTGAAGGGGAAGGGGAGGAAGTATAGATGGACAGATAAAAAAGGCAGATAAACTGAAAGACGGACGGAAAGATAGATGGATATATGAACATTCATTATCACATCTGAGAATTTCTCGATAGACTCATGTCATATTTCCTTTTTCCTGGTAGATGCAGGCATGCAAATTCTATAATCCCGAATTTTGACATTTTCTATATGGGTTAAGGTAGGAAAATGGCAAAAATTAATATTATTATATTATTCTACGATTGTTAGACTTAGGATCCAGTCGATTAGAAATCTGATATCTCAACAAACAAGTTGATGAAGTAAGAAAAGAAGAAGAAATAGATGAAGCCTCCTGCTACAGGATTTCGTCTCGCAAGAGGATTTCATCAAACAACAGAGAAGAAGAAATAATTGGAAAATATTAAAAAATCTTACTCAAAGTAGATTTGGAAGCGCTGAAGGAAGCTATACCTTAGTTGAAAATACAGAGAATGCCCACAACATTGCAAACTCTTTCCCAATTTTGTGCAGTGTACTTTGTTTAGGCATTCGCTTTGGCTGGCCGGCTCAATGACAATTGGCGCCATAGCCGCGGGGCGTTTAGCAGTTGGGGCTGTTCGAAGATCGTCGCGCGCGCTGGGATCCACTAGCTGCTGGCGGTGATCCTGTCTGGGCCAGTTGTTTGTTTATAATTAGCCGCGTCGAAAACGATGCTGGCGACGGCGCGCTGGCAATTCAAATTAATGGCCAACGGCTACTGGTTTCGCCAGCATCTATTTTTATGGCCGATCAATTTTCTAATAACAGTCAGCTAACTCACTCACTCACTCACCCTCTCTCTCTGTCTCTTTTGCTGCAGGTGGAAATGCTGATGGAGGACCCGCTGCTGTTGCCGATGGGTTTGGTGGCGCCAGCGCCGCCGCCGCCACTGCCGCCATCGCAGCCGGCGGGAGCGCATCAAACGCTGCCCGCCAGCCTGAAGCATCATCCGCACACCCTGCCGCACCATGGAGCGCGCGTCGAGCTGTTGGACATTCCGAGCAAGAAGCTAAAGGCAGCCGCCTTGGATAACTACTATCCGCTGGACCTACAGCACTACCAGATGATGTATGCCCATTGCATGCAGCACAGGGAGCGGGAGCGGGAACGGGAGCGTGAGAGGGATCGTGAGAGGGAGCGCGAGCGGGAGCGAGTCGTCTCACAGCATACGCTCTCGAGCAGCGCCTTCCAGCCGTGGCACGCCGTAAAGCCCACGGCCAGCGCCTACCTGCAGGCGTACACCGCCCTCTCCTCGCTGCCGTATGCCTGCCAGGAGCCGCCGGAGCTGCAGAATCCGGAGCGTGTGGTGAGGAGCACAGATCGCGAGCGCTTCGAGCGCACCTATCAGCCCAACGTGGCGCTCGCTCCGCGCAAGAGCATCCTGAGCAAGGAGCGCGAGCGCCAGCGCGAGCTGGAGCAACGCGAACTGCAGCTGCACATCAAGCAGGAGCGGGCAGCAACGCCGCCGGCCGGCATCAGCGAGCGTGAGCCGCCCAACGGTAGCCAGAGCAGCCACAGCAATCACAGCAACAGCAGCAGCAACAGCAACCACAGCAACCACAGCAACAGCAGCAACAGCAGCTCGCCCATGCCGAAGGCGGCGCCTGTTGTTGTCGCCCGTCAGGTGCCGGCCGAGGAGTTCTCGGCGGGCAGCAATGAGATTACCTCCTCCACATCGCCGGTGCCGGCCGTGGCGGCAGCAGCGCCAGCAGTTGCTGCCAACCAAGCGGCAGCAGCAGCAGCAACAGTTGCCGTCGCTGCAACGCCGCTGAGCAACCACATCATAGCCACCGTCAATCAGCATGCCAAGCTGTTGCCCAGCAGCAGCAATCACAATGAACCGAGTCGCATTAGGATCAACAAGAATCTAATGAGCCAACCGCCGCCAACAGCCGCAGCAGCAGCAGCAGCAGCAGCAGCACCAGCAACTACAATTGTGGCAGCACCTGCTGCGGCGGCGGTGGCAGGAGCAACTGTTGCTGCTGTGCAACCCATCTACTACAAGGCTGGCTACTCGCCCACGCAGTCTTCCAGCGCATGCCTCAATCTCAGCACGCACTCCTCCAATGTGGTTAGCTCGCCCCATGCCAAGCAGCAGCAACAGCAACAGCTGCAGCTGCAACAGCAGCAACAACAACAGCAGCAGAAGCAGCAGCAGCAGCAACAGTTGCCGGTGAATGGCAAATCACATTTGGGCAGCGAGTTTGAGCTGTCAACGGATACGGATGATGACAGCCTCCATGGTGAGCCGGACAGCAGCGCGATGCACTTGCCGCCGTGGGAGCTGGCGGTGGATGCGTTGCGGGACACCAGGTCGAAGGATCGGGAGCGTGTGCTGCATCTGTTGCAGCGACTGTTGCACGAGAATCAAAAGTATCGCGAGTCGAATGTGCAGCTGAGCGAGCTGCTGCACAAGCGGGAGGAGGAGATTGGAGAGCTGCGGGAGCAGCTGCAGCGTTGTCGCCGCCAATTGGAGACGATGGACAAGCTGCGTGTGGTGCCATTGAAGCAGCAGCAAACGTTGCTCGAGGAGGAGGAGGAGGAGGACGACGACGAGGAGATGGAGGAGCTGGACGATGAGGAGGAGGAGCAGGAGCTGCTGTTGGGCGCCAATGAAGCCGATAGCAATGAGACGCTCAATCAGGATCAGGCCAACAACAACAACAACAAAGTAATTAGCTCGCTCAACTGTTGCGCAACGGTTGCGCAGCAAAAGCAGACGCAGCAAGCCGAGGAGGAAGAGGCGCCAGCCGGCAAGCGTCTCAAGCTGCAGACGAATGGACATGCCCAGAGTCCAAGTGCGAGTCGCAGCAGTGGGGAGGAGGACGAGGAGGAGGAGGAGGATGAGGAGCTGGAGGAGCATGAGCACAAAATGGCGCTGGCTGAGCGCACGGCGCAGGCACCGCACAGCAGCGCCCTGGCTGCGCCGCCCACAGCGACCACGCCTCAATCGCCCGATTCGGCTGCAACGGCTGGCCAGCTGTTCGATGGCAGCAACAGCAGCGTAGAGACGGCCATGAAGAAGGCGCAGATATGCAGCGAGGAGGAGGAGGAGGAGGACGACGACGAAGACCAGCAGCAGCAGCAGCAGCAGCAGGAGGCAGAGCAGTTGACGCGAACAGAACAGCGACAGCAGCAGAAGCAGTCCGAGGATTCGGATGATGATGAGATGCCGTTGCAGCAGCGCCAGCAGCAGCAGCAACTGCAAACACAACAACTGCAGCAGCAACAGCAGCGACGTCAGCGTCGCGAAGCCGCTGCGCTGCCAGCGGCAGCAGAGGCGACGCCAGCGCCAGCAGCGCGACCTATTTTAATGGCCACCAAAGCGAGCAAAAAGCAAACGCCGCCAATTACAACAACAACAACAACAACGAACTGCGAATTACAAATCAAAAAGGAAATTGTCTAAGCCGCACAACCTCAGCCCCGCGCCCCCCCTTCAAAGCCCTGCCCGCCAGCTGCAAACGCATTGCAATTAACACTTAGAACTTAGCTCATATAGTCGTCTCTTTCACACACACACACACACTAGGCATAGTTTAAGAGTTTACAGAAAGCAAATGAAAACAGAAACAGATAAGAAAACAGAATTATGCTCAACGCTGCTTAACGCACAGACAAAATTGCTAAAAAAAAAAAAGAACAAAAACAAAAGCGAAAACGAAAACGAAAACTCAACGTTTTTCAACACTTTCTCTAAAACCATTTTTTATTTGTAGCTTGTTTTGATCTCACGTATAACACAACAAATTTGTTAGGCTTCCAAAAACAAAAGAAAACGCTCGCTGTTCTTTATGAAAAACAAATTCATAAAATAAAATAAAATAAAACAAAAAATTTAAATTTAACTATTAACAACTATTTCTATAATTTCTTTACAAAAATTTCTTCAACTCTGCTGCAGAAATTATGAACATTGAAACCAAAGCTTTAAATGAATAATAAATTTAATAAAATAAAAAACAAAAATGGAAAGGAGAGAAACAAATAAAAACAAATAATTAATTTATGCGTGTGTGTTTCTAATTATAAATTTTTATTTTTAAAATTAGTTTTTAACAACTTTGAAGACATTACACAAATTGAAGATGAATAAAAAAGATAAACTCAAAGCGAGGCTTGCAAATTATTTTTTTTTAGCAAATTGTTCAACACTGGATATCTTTTTTAACACTAACTACAGGCATCCACAATAAAAAATACCCTCTACTCTTTATTAAATTTTTGTATTAAGCTTTTTATTTTTTATTTTAGTTTAATTGAATTAATTAATTTTAAGTTACAAATTATAGAACGCATAAGAGTCAACGTAAGAGAGCGTTGCGAGAGCGAGACAAAAAATACACACAAAATGAACCCACCACAGAATATAAATAAACAAATATTAAATATTTAAAATACAAAATAGAAAACAAATTAAAAAATGTTTAAAAAAAAAAAACAGAAAAACAAATCGCTTAATCAATCTTAACGGAACGTTACGTTATGTAGCGTTACGTAAACAAAATGTATTGAAGTGTAACGTTTTGCAATGCAACATAGCATTACAAAATACAATAACGTAACTTAACGTTACGTTAACGTAACGTAATATTACGCGATGCAATGTAAGGTTATGTTGAGTGCAATGCGACGTATCGATATGCAATGACAATTATTATAACATTACGTAGTGCTAGTGCTAATGTTACGTAAAGCAGCGTTACGTAACGATATGCAATTTGACGTAAACTACATAACTACATGCAATGTAATGGAATATAACGTCATTAATGCACTGTAACGTCACATAACGTAACGTACTAGGTTAAGATAAATGAATTGCTAAACCAATCTTAACGTAACGTAATATTTAACATATTTTACTGAACAAGTTTGCGCGATTAGTTACATATATATATGTATATTTATATATATATATACAATTATATATTATATATATATAACTTACATACACACACACATTTATATATGTATATATACATATATATGAACATAAATATTTATTATACAAATTTAAATTAATTGTAAACCTTTTCTGTTTCACTTTGTAAGCAGCGCTTTGTAGGCATTTAGTTAATTAGTTTATAAATCAAATATAAATAAAAAATTAAATAATTAAAACAGAAAAAAAAAACAACAAAAATAGTTCTTAAGCAATTTCTATTGTGAATGGCAAATACTCGTAATTGTTATTGTAAATATCATTTCTAACGATAGATATCGCTATCTGATGATCTATCGGTATGTGACAGACCATTTCTTTATTTCGTTGCCAACACTGTTTGGAGAAAGAGAAGAAGACGCAGTTGATACAAAAAGAAGAAGACGAAAAACGTAGCCAAGCCAAGAGCCAAGATTTCAAAAATCTATAAACTTTTGTTAAACATATATATACATATATATATATATGACTATATATATGCATATATATATCTTAAATTTTAATTACGCCCATGTGTTTTGTACTTTCTAAAAGAACACTGACAAAAAAGCGCCCTGAGTTTGTGTTTTTAAGTGAATTTCGAAAAACAAATAAAAACTTTAAACCAAAATTTCTAAAATTGTGTAAAATTGTAAATTTAATATACGAAAAAAAAAGGAAAAATTAAAAAAATTAAAATTAATATTAAAATTAAAATTTAAATATATATAAACATACATTTAAAGTTTAATAACTTAAACAAAATAAAGAACAATTGTTATGCAAATTTAAAAGTTATTTAAATTGTACGCAAAAAAATAAAGAAACGAAAAAAAAAAGAATTACAAATTGCTATGCAAAAGTAAATAAAAACAACAAAAAACAAAAAATCCATTTATTGTACATTCATTATTTTTTATTTTTCATTTAGAAAAGAAAGAAGAACAAGGAAAGCGCGAACAAACAAAAAACTTCCCACAGAACCAGCAATAAAATTTACACAGGTCAACATAAATTTGAGGAAAATTATTGAACAAATATTGGATGGAAATAGTGAAATTATAATTGGCTTTTTTCACCTCTGACCTGAGTTTTTTTCGGTTTCCGTGTAGATCAATTGCGATTAGTTTGGTAAAAAAAAACTTTTCCCAACAACCCAAGTTCAATTTCGCTCATCAAATTATGTTAGCCTGTGTAAACAAATAATAGAAATTCAAATAAAATTCAAGCAAAAAATAATGGTTAATCAAAAACGGTTTTCAGCAGATTTTTTACATATAAAAGGCCAAATTTTACAAATTACGAATTAACCAAATTCTAAAAAAAAAATTATGATAAAAAAAAACTTTTTTGTATTTTTTTATTTTGCTAATAATCCAAAGAAGTCTTTTTTTTTATAAAAATAACAAAACTTAAAAAAAATTAAAACCCACAAAAGCAAAAAGAAAACTTAAAAAACAATCATTTTTATTAAAACAAACAAATTTTTACAGTAGAAATAAAAACAGCTGCTTAAAAATATTGATTACAAATATTTATGAAAGAAAAAGCAACATGAGCAACAGTTAAAGGCATTAGTTATAAACAAATACGCAAAAAAAAAAACATACAAAATCCGCGTCTTGTCAATATATACATATAAACATTATTATTATTATTAATATAATTTATTGAAATATTTATTGTGACATTCAGAATGCAAATAAAATGTACAAATTGTGGAGCAAAACAAAACAAAACAAAAATGCAGCCACAACGTAATTAAAAAATAAAAAATAATTAAAAAAAAAAATAAATAAATAAACAAAGTAAAAGTTTAATCAAATTAAACAGTTAAAGGACAACAAGAAACAGCAACAACAAAATTTGACTTCAACGTTTCATATTTAAGTAGTGCAGCAACAAATAAAATAAAAACCAATAAAAAATTATATAAGATACAAAAAAAAACATTAAACATTTATTACATATGTAAAGTCAAGGCAAAATACAAAACACAAAAAAAAAACAAATGGTAAATATTATGCATAAATAAATATTTGAAAAACATAAAAAATTGAAAGTTTTTATTTTCTATTTCGATTTGTTGCGTGAATTCAGACGGCTATTTTCAAATCTTTTATATTTTAATGTAGCATACTCTTAGGCTGCACACATTATTTTAGCATGAACACAAACCTACAAGACTAATTACTTGGCTACTCGCCGCCAGATGGCGACTATATAAGACAATTTATAGGCTCCCGTACTGGCAAGTGTGTGCACAAACCTCAGCACACTTTCTTAATACCCGGGAATTTTTCAAAGCTTACATATAAAATACATAGATGACGCTCCTGGAATTGCCTTTTTAAAAACGGCGCGACTACCGTATGTTGCATATATAAATTTTCAATTTCGATTTAAACAATTTAAATGGTTTAAGTGTTGTACATGGAATATACAACACTTTTCAATTTTTAATATTCATATTTTTATATATAAGAAAGCAGTCTAGCTATATCAACAGTTTATCAATAACGAAATTTCAATTAGGATTCACTTACCTGTTGCACCGACTATAAACTTCTTCCCTATGCCTTTCTCCCGCTCTCTTAGAATGACTTAAGAGAAAACAAGCAGAACAACGCTCCAGAATCCGCTAAGAAGAAGAGGGCCAAGGGCCCAACTTAACGGTGTGCCGTGATCGGAGCGTCTCGGCCAGCCTCTTCTTCAGTCTGAACGAGCTAACGAAACGAAACGCGGCGCGTGCGCATGAATGAAAATTTATTGTCAGCTGCAAACAAGTGAAAATAATTTGAATTAAATAACAGTAAATTAGCTAGAAATGCTGCGAAATATAAATTAAAGCTTTTCAATCAAGTAAAAGTCAGTAGAAAAACAATTTAAAGTACCGTCTAATTGTTTTTCTCAACTCAATTTTAGTTCGTGGCGTGGGATATTTTACTTTGTTTTTTGTTGTTTCGTTTTGCCTTTAAGCATTTTCAGGCGAAACCGGTTTCGCTCTCTTCTGAGCGCAGGCGCGTAGGTAAAGCGGAACGTGGAAGTGAAAACATAAACAAAACAGAGCAAAATATTTGCACAGCAAAAACAATAACAATAACCCAAAAACAGTAATCCAATTGAAGCCGAGAGGAGACACATTGTAAGAGATGAGCGCACGTTCGCCACACAACGATCCAGCATTGGCTGGACTGCCACAGTTAATTGAGGACTTGCAGCGCCTGAGCGAGGATCAGGACAGCGCGGATGTGGTCTTCATTTGTGGCCGAGATGATGAGAAGATTTACGCACACAGAAGCATCCTCATGGCACGGTTCGTAAATTGCAGCATGAAATTGGAGATAGCACGTGACAAAAATAACATGTGTGGGGCAAAAATATTTTTAATACTGAAAATTATCAATATAGTGAATATTTTGTTTCATATCTTCGTCTTATTGAAAATTTTTAAATGGTGTATACATCCATTCTTAAGTTATTCTCATTATCAAAGCACGTCACGCGCTCATCTCTAATGTCTAGATTGTCAGACCAATTGGTCTGATTGTCCTTTTATGGTGAATGCTCCACTACGTGTTGGCATTTTGTGGCCACCGCACGTGCCACTCATTGTAGTGATTAAATAATTAACAGTTTATGTTTTCATACTAGCTGCAAGAGCTTTAAAACAGCAAAGCGTGGCGAGGTCTGTCGCATTCCCATACCAGGGTGCACAGTTTCGCCCGCTGCACCGGGCACTGGGACGCCGACTGCAATACGTTTGCCGCATATTAATGCCGAATTGTTCCGACAGTTCATATTGTATGTTTATACTGCAAAGGTAGGCTAGATGCATAATGCACCTGTTAATAGCAGGCTTACCTTAGTTTTTTATTTCTTATAGCTAATGCTGCAGGATTATCGTGTCTTTGAAATGTTAACACTGGCCCAGGATATGGGCGTATTTGAATTGCGTGCTGCTTGCGAGGATCACGTTATTTCTACACTGTCTGTAGATAATGCGTGCACTTTTTTAACTGCCGTTATGGATATTCACGAGAAAGCAGGTGCGTCACTCTTATAATTCACATTTATAATTTTGCTTTACCGCGCTTATTCGATAAGAAAAAAACATTTCTGTCACTCAGCTGCGCACGTTTCGATTAAAACAGCTGTTGCATGATTTTGGTCGTAAAACTATCGCTGCTAAGCTACCAAAAATACCAAAAAGTTGAATATCGCAAGTTGGTGATACCGATATCGCATAGCACGTTTTATTTACCCATAAAAATACAAAACATGTATGAAACATTTTGTTTTTTTGTTTTTATTGTTTATACAACGAGTAGAACTAAGTAGAACTAACTATTAACAACGAATAGCGCCCCAAGTGCAGTCGTACGCCACATCAGCAGCGTCTCTAGCTCACATATTTGATTGCTCACGTTGTAACCTTTTGCCATAGGTCCGAGAAATTAGATTCCATGAGTCCATGAAGCGGTCCATGCACAAGGATACGCATTTCTAGCAAATAAATATTGTTTAATAATAACAATAATGAAGTTACAATATTGCAGTATTGGGTCATCTGCTCACCTGCTCCGATGCATCGAGCGAGGTTCCAGGCTTGTTAACACACTTCTTAAAGCATTTTGTGGTCATCTGTGTGAGCAACTCCTGTGCATTGGCAACGGCAATTTGTTGCTTCACCTGGTCCATAAGTTCGCCTTTATCAACGGTAGTGTGAGCCATGTTTATGTTTATTTTTTGGCAAAAACTCAAAACTTCTCCAACTGACACCTTCTGACGCAACCGGTCTGTAATCAACTATCGATATACTCGGCTACTATGTTATCGTGTTTTCCAGTTACTAAGGTTGTATTGTCGATAGTATCGCTTCAGCGAAAAGACGCCGGCAACAAAAGCAGGGTAGAAAAATAGCAAACGTTTCTGCGAAAATTTTGTAAAAACGAAAGCCAATTTGAATAACAAATCACCAAAATGTCCTTCAAAGGCAATCCCAAGGTTCAAAAGGTGATGGTACAACCCATCAACCTGATCTTTCGTTACCTGCAAAGCCGTTCGCGCGTCCAAGTATGGCTATACGAGAACATTTCGCTGCGTATCGAGGGCCACATCGTGGGCTTCGACGAGTACATGAATCTGGTACTGGACGATGCCGAGGAAGTTTATGTTAAAACGCGCCAACGCAAAAATCTTGGACGCATCATGCTCAAGGGGGACAATATAACGCTTATACAGAATGTTAGCCCATCCAAGGATTAAGCTAAAATTCTTAAACTAATTTCTCTGAAGAAGATTAAGATTAAGTGAATTAACTGTAAATGGAAAAGTTAACCAATAATAAAATAAACGAAACTTTATATGAAACTGGCGACTTTTGAATGGGAAACCAGGTGAATTGGATTTTAAATAAGCGCAAATGATAATTGTCTTTATTTTCATTTTCAGGTGCCAAATGCGCGGCTTCGTTTATGGAACGCTGCATCATTTACATAGGAGAGAATGCCAGCGAATGTGTTAAAACTAATTCCTTTCTCACTCTCACTAAGGAGGCCCTTATCAAAATCATATCATCCGACTATGTAGGTGCTTCAAGTGATCAGCTTTTACATAGTGTATAAACTGTTTGTTCCTTCCAGTTCTGCTTGGAGGAGGCGGAAGTATGGAGATGTGTTTTAGCCTGGGCCAAGTATCAGGCGGGCGTCACCCAGCCCACAGCACATTGGACCGAAGAGGAGCGCGCTCGAGTGTGCCAGCATTTAAGTGGCGTCATGGGGCATGTGCGTCTGCTGCTCATCGACAGTCAGGTGTTTGCCGAAGAAGTTGAGCCCACTGGTGCGGTGCCCATGCAGCTATCACTGGAGCGCTATCGCTATGCTGCCCTACATCCCAATATGCACTGCATCGACAATGATAAGCGCTTGCAGCCACGACTTGCCGTAAATATGTTTCCCGGTTCCCAAATCTTGCGCAACGATAAGCTCGCACTGCAGGCCGTGCTCAATGGCTGGTTTGGTGTGCCCAAACAAACTTGGCGCTTGGTGTTTCGCGCCTCCACACATGGCTTCAGCTCCAGCTCGTTTCATCGCTATTGCGATGGCGTTGCGAACTGCATGGTGATTGGCCTTGGCGCACATGGTGAGATTAGTGGTGGCTATACGGACGTTGCCTGGGCTAAGACAAGCCGCAAGGGTGGCTACATCCATTCAGAGCGCGCTTTTCTGTTTATGCTCAATCCGCCAAATGGTGAGCAGCCGGTCAAACTTGATATTGTCAAGAAACCATATGCCATCTGTTATCATCCAGAGTAAGTGTCATACAGTAGATCAAGATATTCATTTAATCTCTTTAATAATCCACGCAGTTGCGGTCCCACATTTGGCGCTGGTGCCGATCTACTCATATCGAGCAACTGCAATGTGAACACCGATTCTTACTCCAATCTGCCGCACTCCTACGATGGACCCAGCGCCGCCCATGTGACACTTTTTGGCGACTACAACTTCACGATCAGCGATTATGAGGTGTACACGCTGGCCTCCACCCACGGCCACAATCAGAGTCACAGTCAGAGCCAGAGCCAAAGCCCAAGCTTGGCGAGCAATGGCCAAGCGCCGGGTGTGCCCAGCAAAGCGAAATATGATCGCTACTAAGTTAAGCAATTAGACACAAGACATATTTTGTAGCTGCCCAGCGAGCAGCACTCGCAGTTGGCAATAAAGATTCTGATACAGTGTTCGTAATCCCATTCAGCGTCTCGGATGTTTATGACAAGGCAGCAGCAAAAAGCTAGCCACAAATGGTATGATAATTAATGATTGGAAAATTTTTGACGGACTTCTGGGTTGTCAAGTACCAAAATAATGAACTTGTTTCCAGGTGTAAAGCTGAGCAGGCGAGGGTAGTTGAAGAAGTTTTTAGATGAACTTGTATTTTGAAGAAATCTGTATATAACTTACATATATACATATATTGAGCTTTAGGTGGATCCTAGGAGAGCAGTAAACGGAGTTTTCGAAAGGGTTTATAAGTTTATTAACTATCGTAAGGCTATCATATGCCTGTATCTTTATAAATGTAGGGACTTTCTAAGAGAGTTGTTCTGTTCTTGTAGTATTGTTATTTCTGACTATTGATCTTCCACTAGGGCATGACTGGGTAGCTAAGTCTTTTTTATAGTGAGTTCTATAAGTTTTTAGGAATGCTTCAAATATTACATCAGTGCTGACATATATGTATTTCACTATCTAAATTTGTAGTACACAATCTCTATAAGTCTGTAAGAATATTGGAGCAAGCGGAGCTTTAGAATTTTATGCAAACTTCATTAAACTTGGGTGAAAATCTATGAACACAAACAATGCATATTTCCTATCTGCCAACTGAGGAAAGAAAACCTTGACTCGAGGCCTTGTCGAAGCTTGTATTGGAATTCACTTAGAATTACATTTAGGACAGCAGCTGTTGACATTCAATCTCCGACATCGAATCAAACAAATTGCCCTGGAGTGTTCGTGCCCCCTGCGCCCTTTCAATTTCTAGTTGTTCCTCTAGCTCAGCTCGTAAGCAGCTGCAAATAACTCAAGTTGATATACCTATATACATATGTATACATAGCGACAACAATGTGGTGTGTGCACTTGAACCCGGTGTTTGGGGTCCACACCTAGCCGCACAATAAACCATATCAGAGCGCAGACAATTGACAAAGGAAAACGAATGCGTAAAAGATAAATTTCAATTCAGTTTAGCTGGAATAATAAGTCACTTATAATGGCAAATGTTTGAGTTATAGTTCAATCTATAGAGTCCGGACTCTGGACTGCCAGCAAGTAAACAACAACCAGCCACGCCTCCTTCGGCCCGCGCGCCCCCTTCGGCCGCACTCCCCTCGGCGAGGTGTGCACATGGCGCTGAAGTTGATCTCAACTGGTTTTCAACTACTTTTCAAAATGCTTCTGATAAATTGGTCCACGCTTTAAATTGGTTCTAATTAAAGCGATTTTTTCTATTTTTCAATTCTTTTTATTTTTTATTTTTTTTCATTCTTTCAGTTTTATGCTGATCGAATCGATCAACGATCTAAGAGCATTGGCGAGCTGTACCCCGCCTCAGGCCTCAGCCCTCCCGCCTCACGTGCCCCACGGCAATCGTCTCAAATATTTTGGTGTCATTCGTCTCGCAGCTCGGGAATTGGTATTAGGAATTGAAATCGAAATTGAAATTGAAATTCGAACAACAAACACTTGATGTTTGGCGTTTTATATGTTTTATTGTGACTGCACAAAAGATTGGCAGTTAAAATTTGTTAAGGCCAAAGCTCGAGAGCCCATTTCGATAAGGCAGCTCTATAAACAGATATACACATATATATGTATGTATATATATATATATATATATATATTAATGATTTTGTATGATCTTATATTGTATTTTATATTGACTTTTGACAGTTTCCTTTTGGCAGAATGTCATTTATAGATCTTTTCGCTTGATTGTCGAGTGGATTAGATAAGTTCAGACAATTACCAAGAAGTGTTGCCTCACATCTACACATAGAAATCTATAAAAAAAAAAAAAGGGAAAGGCAAGACACATTAAACTGGCGCTAGCTTTTGTCACTCATTGTTGTTGCTGGGGTAAACTATGCGCGGATACTCATAGGAAACTAGTTCTAGCTTTTGACTCTATGCAAACAATTGCCAATGCATACGTATGTGGGCACATGTGTGTACATAGAGAGCATTATCTCTATGCATTGCCACTCGATTTGTAGGGCTGGCAAAATGCTGAACATCTTGATTCAAATCGAGCAACAATGCTGAAACTGAATTGAATTGAAAAGCAAAAAGGCTGCACATTCTCTATTATCTTACTTGAGAATAATATCTTAGGCAGTTGCTTGAACTTCGAAATTGTACGCAAGGTGATTCTAGAATAATTCTAGCTTATGATCTTAAGCGAGGCTTAATTGAAGAGAAAAATGGGCGCAAAGTTTAGGCCTAGTCAAGGAACCACAGTAGAAATATACAAATAATTCTAAAGTTTATAGTTCAGTAGATCACGAAATCATATTTGCCGATAGACTATAGTAATCCTATACATATCTAATATAAAGTGTTAAGCTAAGGCTAAAAATCTTATGGGACCATAAAAACCATTTTTCAATTAGCAAGACCTTACAGAAAATTTCAGCTATAAACTATCCCTTTGAACTAAATAGCAACCATATCAAGCCTAACTAGGGTTAACTAAGGGTTTAGGTTTAAGGTGAGAGAAATACAAATTTAAAGATACTCTGAGACAATATTGCTAAAATATTGTTGGAGCTACATATAATAATTATTATGAGTCAAGAAAGTGAAGCCATAAAACTTGAAACAACAGTCGAAAATTATATTGAGTGATTTGTAAGTGATATAAAATAATTAATATTATATGCTTATATATATATGTATATATATATATGTATATATATTAAAACATAAATTACCAACTTTAAGCCGAGCAACGGAAAGCTTCCGTCCGGACCGAGACAGAATATTGCTAGAAAATCAAATTCAATCTACCACAAACTTCCAACTACTCTATAAATCCAACTCTCAATATGCAACTGAACTTGCCCCAGTTAACAGATCTTACATCAGTTACAACTGTTTACGCCAACAAGAGTCAGAGGCGAGCCAGAGGCCAGCCCTGGTCGCAGCGAATGTGCGATATTTGTTGGGCTTGGTCAGCGTTGTCCGTCATAAAAAAAAAAAAATATATATATATATATATGTGTATAAAAAATAAAAATAAATAGAAACAATATGCCTGCTATTAGCCATGGCCATGGCGTGGTCAACACTCTCGGTCAACTGGAGCAGCTGGCCAACCCAAGCAGCGGTAGTGCTATAGTTTAGGTACAGCTCATTTACATACAAGTGCAGAGGTAGGATGTGAGGCTGAAGAATGGACGCGAGCCTTTCTAAAAAAGAAAAAACAGAAATAAAGAAACACACACACACACACACATACGCACTCACACAGCGGCACTACCTCCAACATTCCAGAGTCAAGTACAAGCGACTTATTTATAGGTTTTCCGAGTGGAATAAATTTCACTATCAATTGCATTGAGTGTGAATCACTTTTTGGTATTCGTGCCGCTGCGATCGAGCAGGAGCTAGGGGCTGCTCATTAGGGCGGGTTTTCCTGACACATTCATGCGATCGATAAGATCATATGGTATGTCAGCTGTTGCATCCGTTTCCGTAAACGGAACCGCTTCAGACTCGATGCTCAGCGCTTGCTGAGAGAGTGCGAGAGGGAGAGCGTGAGAGAGAGAGAGTGCGAGTGAGGGAGAGACAGAGCTAGCCGATCCAGTTAAGAGGTGTTAATATGCAAATCGAATCTTTGCTTGACTGTGACGTAGACGTATGTCTACGCCCTCCTACAGCTGTCTTAGCCACACTCATCAGCAGCATCATAATCATCATCGTCATCATTAGCTTTAGCTCATCGCCAATTACACTCGTTACGTTACAGCGACATAGCTCTGTCAGCTACCACTCCGAAATGCTGTAATGGCTAGACCCTAGTTCTAGCCAAAAGTATCTCAAGAGAGCCGACAGCAACAAGCTGAGAGACGAGAGAGAGAGAGACGAGAGAGAGTGCAAGTGAGAGAGCGCTGCGCCTCCGTTTACGCTCTTAGGCAAGTGTAACTCTTTGATCGCTCTTCACAACCTGTTTTTTTTTAAAGCCCACTTTAAAAATACTTTTGCTTTTCATTGCCTTCAAGACGACAACGACGATTTTGTTTGGTGATTAATATGCGCTTTTCGAAAATGAAACAAACGAGTCGCCAAATTGAAACAAAACCAATATTCCAGCCGCGAGTCGAGCCGGGCCCATTAGCGCAGATAAAGAAAACTAAATTCGATAGCTGAGAATACATTTGAACTGGTTAGGCTTACCGCTAGAACTTTAATTTTGAACTCAATTTATAACATCGAAAACTTGGGTAGTAGAGTTTTAAATATTATATTTTAAACAGAATCCAAGGCGTCACTTGTTTCTCTAATCGTCATTTATTACACATATATTATACTTTTCTTGATGTTCAATAAATTCTATAATATTTTGCATAATAATATTTTTCAATATTAAGTAATTTTTAATGAATTAAGTAATATATTAATTAAACTAAATTGAATATTAAATATTAAAAATATTTTTTCGACTGAATTTCAAATTTGTTCATATTGATTTCAAATTTATTTTTGTTTATTATTAATATTTCTCACAGATCCATTAAATTTTTAGAGTATTTGTTACTCGCATTGATCGATTCGCATATTTTGTCCGGTTTTGTTTTATTTTTCGTTTTGCCATTCAAAAAAACTTACGTCGCTGTCGCTGTCGCTGAGTGGAGCGGAGTGGCGCTGCTTTAGCCGCTCACTCTTTAAATTTTGAGCAACTGTTTTTAAAAGTCGGTATTTAGTTGTTTTTGTTGTTGTTGTTGTTGTTTTTTTCGCTGTTGCTGCTGCTTTTCTGTTTCTGTTTTTGAGTATTGAGGCTGGTTGGAAATATATATTTTTCCCATTAAGGTTTTTTTTGTAAGGCGCACGCCGAGAACGGCTCAGTCTCGATTGTCAGCTTGTCGTGAATGGTTTTTTAGCACAAGAGTCGCGGCTGCTCGACGGCAACCCAAACAGATCGCGCGCAACTTAGATTAACACAACACCTCAGCAGCAATAATAATAGCAACAACAACAACAACAGCAACATATACATACATATATCTATATAAATACAATATACTATATAACTCGCGACGCTTGTTGTGCGTGTGTGTGTGTGTGTGTGTACAAGTGTGTGTGCCACTGTATTTAACATTTTGCATAAATCATTTTGAAAGCGTGCGCTTCTGGTTCTAATGCTGATGCTGACGCTGATGCTGATCGATTCGATTATGCTATATGTAGGTTAGCCAGCAAGTTCGTTGCCTAAGTCTTTCGTATAACATGCACTGACGCAAAAAGTTCAATACGATTTACGTAATACGGAACGTGATTTGCTAGACGACACAGACGACAGTCGGTGCGAGATGTCTTTGGCCAACTTCTCGCTGCCTTTCGGCGGGCTTGCGCAGCCCTGGGGCGTCACGCTCGCCCCGCTACATCCCATCCATCAGCTGGCCAGCAATACAAACAATTTGCTTTACTCGCCGGCTGACCATCAGCAGCAGCATCATCCGCAGCCGCAGCAGCAGCACACACAGCAGCAGCAGCATCCAGAATATTACAAAAATCAGCCATACGGACCGCCAGCGCTGCACCAACAACAGCAGCAGCAGTCGCAGCAGGAGAATCCCAGTTATCCTTATGGCAGCAGGCGCAAGCAAGGCACCGCCTACTTGCCGCCCACTGGCGCCTCGCGCAACTCTGTCTACCACATACAACAACAGCAGCAGCAGCAGCAGCAGCAGCACTCGTCGAGCCAAGCTCAGCTGGAGACCAACGACAACAGCGTCTCGTTTCAGAGCAGCAGCAGCACCGGGCAGAGCCACAGCCAGAGCCAGCTGACGCAGTCGGCAGGCCGTGGCCCAGCCGAGGGCTCCTATTCGCGCTACCCTGGCCAGGCGCCCGCGGTCAAGCAGAAGCAGTACTACAACGTGCATGGCACGGCCAGTGCCAGCGCCACCTTCAGCAAGAACAGCGGCAGCTTTAGTATTACGGGCTTCGGCAACAGGCAGCAGCAGCAGCAGCAGCAGCCGTCCAATGCGCAGCCACCGAATTCGGATCCTCAGCAGCCACCGCCTCAGCCGGCGCAGCGTGGCAGGCAGCCTGGCAAAACGGAAACACCGGCTGCCACATATGGCGTAGCGCCGCCTCCACCTGACAACTATCCGGAACGTGCGCCCGGCTTTACGCGAGTTCAAGCCGGCCAGGGCTCCAGGACGCAGGTGCATGCGGTGCTTGACTACGATGTGGAGGAGGGCGAGGAGGAGGAGGAGGATGAGGACGGCGATGAGAACGAGTACTATGATGGCGAATCGCAGGATAAAGGTGTGTAAACAAATATTATGGGTCTACAAATCTCTGCTACACTGAGAGAAAAAATGTGGAGTAAAGGGAAACAAATTTTGCTCTATGAGAGAATAAAAGTAATTCTTAGAAATGTCTTAAGAATATGAAGAATTCGGAGTGTCGCAGCACTTGAAAAGGATATGAAATTTATGAACAATACTAATTGAAACGGAAGTCAGATGCATAAATGATATAAATGAGATTTAGTTTAAATATATTATATATATTTATATTTATATATTATATATATTATTTAATTTTTTTCAATTCCCGGCTGTGCATTTGTTCATGTATTAGTAGAGATTGGAAAATATATTCACGTAGTTTATAAACTATTAGCATTTCTCCCATACGTTCACTGGAGGTGTGGCAAATCAGGAAATACTAGATTTTCTGTAAACATTAATGCTCAGATTAAAGACTTTTTGAAAGAGAGACGTCGAATTTATATCTTCCAGTTCAGTTCCAGACCTCATCCCCAGATATGCCTAAGAGGGCTTCTCCAGGTTGGGAAGTTTATTTTGCATATGGAAATTCGCTTTTTGTCTATTTGATAATACACCCACTATATTTGCTTTAGATAGTATGCATATATTATGCAGTCTGTTTTAGCTACTTCTTGGAAAATAAATTAGCTTGGAATTATGTTTCTAAATTGTATATTAGATTTATTTTTTTTATTTGTACTTTAAAAGCAATTATTAAAAAAAAAAAAAAAAAAAAATTATTCACTAAAAAGTTAATTTACGAATGAAGTTGGGTACTTAAAGAATTCTAAATATTGCGACATTCCACACAAAAATATGATTAACCTCACACTGAAAACTGATTAAATCTAATTTCAAATTTAGCAATAGGAATGCAAGTGTGAATTAACTAGGAAATAGCTGGGATGCAATGCGGAAATGGGATATGCATACATACATATATGAAGATATACATATACATATATGTATGTATAGCAAATTATAATGCTAATAGCAGGCTTTGCAAAAAGTAAATGTCTAGCTATTTAGTGAATAATATGGATTTCTCATTCTTTATTTATTTCTCTCTCTCTCTCTCTCTCTCTCTCTATCTCTATATGCATATAGCTCCCTCTCTCTATCTGTCACTCTCTCTATCTCTATCCTTTTCTTTGTCTATCTCTCTATCTCTCTCTTGCTGTCCACATATGCCCTTCTTCTCTATATCACCCTTAACTACATTTCTCTCTCTCTTTGTGTCTCCATAAACATCTTTCTCTCTCTCCCTCTCTCTCTCTCTCTCTCTATATATATTTCTGTTGTTATCTATTGTATTATTATTGTATCTCCCTCTGTCTCCTATAACTTTTTCCCTCTCTTTCTCTTTTTATCTCCATTTGGCTCTCCTTCACCTGCTCACCTTCTATCACGTTTGCACCTGATTCCCCAAAATTTATGTTAATTGTTGTTGTTTCTGTTTCTATTTCACTGTTGCTGTTGTTGTTGTTGCTTTTGTTTACTATTTTGTTTTTTTTTTTTCATACCTTTCGGCTTGTTTGTTAGTTCGCATAGTTGTTTTGGTTGTGTGTATTTGATTTCTGTGTATCTTTCCAATTGAGAGCAACTTCTGCACTGTTAGACAACAACAGTAACCAGAATAGCAACAACAACAACAACAACAACAACACGAGTAACAAATGAGAAATAAATACAACTACTAAACAAGTAGACGTAGCAAGGTCAAAGGTCTACAAACCGCTCAAACAAGGTCGCCTTTGGGACAGTAAATGGTCAGTGTTTGACTTTTATAGCTGTCGCTGACTAACACACGATTTATATAGCAGCCAAAGCTCTTCTTTTTTTTTTTTTTTCTTTCCCAAAGCGTAGATGTTCACGCACACTTATGCGTGCGAGTGTGCGTGTGTGCGGCTCTTCAACTAGACATTTAGTTGCCCTCTCAATGAAACAGAAAATAAAAACTGTCAGCGCATTTGATAATTCACTTTTAGTTTTGTTTCATGTCTTTTGTGTTTTCGCGTGGCGCCTCTTTGTTTGGGCTACATTTTGTGGCAACAGCCTGAACAGGCTCAAGTGACTGACTGAGCTTATACTTACATATATACAGGTGCGTGTGTGTGTGTGTGTGTGAGTACGTGTATGTGGGTATTATTATTATGCAAGAAGTCGGGCCCCATTCAACAGCTCTCGACTTGTCTTAAATGACGACGAAGACGTGCACACGCGAGATCACATACAGACGCACACGCACATGCACACATACATATATACATATATATATGGGTATACATGTGTATCATGCATAAGATCAAGTACACATGCATACACTTATATATATATATGTATATATAGTTGCATTGTTTAAGATGAGTTTTTTGGGGGGTTTTCACCTTTGTAAAAAAACGAGTTCAACTTGTAATTGTAACGGCAACAGTTGCGAAGTAGTTGCAACAACAACAGCAACAGCAACTGCAACTGCACTCAAATTCTATGCGCACTTCACATAAATCCTTTCCCTGCATTTTATACGCATGCAAAAGGGAAAGGGAAAGTTCATGCCCAGTTCACGCATTAATCGCAGATCCGTTTTATCCATTACAAATGCTGTGCAGCATGTTCACTTTTCTTTTTCTCCTTCTTCTCCTTCTTCTCTGCTTTGCACTTTTATATACATACATATTTATATAGTATATGTGTCAACTGCAGCTCGATTTGTATGCAGCACTGCAGTTATTTGCACTATTTCACATTTCAACTTCAACTTGGGGTTTTTTCTTGCATTTACATTTTATTATATTTCTCTTTATTTTGTTTTTCTTTTGTTGCAGATAAATCGCACAAAAGCCCAATGCCAACCGTGACACCCATACAGGGTCCGATCTTTTTGAAGAATGGCAGCGTGCCGGTGGTGCCATTATTTTCCTATCCCAAGTCGAACAATGGCAGCTTCTTGCAAATTCCGGTGAGTAAATAAAGCCAACAAAATGTGAATAATTTCTTAATACAAACCTAAAAATGAATAATAAAAGCATGCTATGCATATTTAATGTATCATTTAGTATAGTCAAAGAAAATAATTTTTTGAAAAAGAGTAAAAAATGAGAATATCTCCAAATGATAGCATTCTTGTAAATTTCTCTTGCAACATCATATTATAAAAAAAAATTCTTACTTAATTGATAAATATGAAAAAAAAAAGACATCGTCATGGTATCACATATTTGATTAGAGCTCAAACTTATTTTCACTTACAACCTGAGCGTTATTCAACATAATACAATATCATATTACAGCCCAAGATTTTATCTTGAAGTAGCTGAAATTTTCAGCTCAAATTGATTAAGACATAATCAAAAATCATAAAATATGCATATCCAAAGACAACAAATATTATGATATATTCAAAAAAGTTAGCCAGATGATACATATGTTCACATTATATTATCACTTTATAATCAATTCTGCAAATTCCAACATTTTCAGACCTAAACCTTTTGATGTATGCATTATTAGAAACAAAAGTTGGTAAAAACTCTGAAATAAATTAGAGACCCATCTCACTGATAAAATGTTAAATGCATAGGTAAATTAGTCAAGAATTATAATAGGACTAAATCTATCTAATCTCCATTACAAAATATGACAACCCATCACATCATATAACTCCTGTCAAGATATCACATCTGAAATCCCAATAAGTACTCCACAGTAACCGTTTGAATGCCAATACAAAACAACAAAAAATTCTTTACTCATGCTATAACGGAAAAGAGAATTTCGCAAAACTGATCGTATCATATCAGTTATATCATTATTTGCTTCAATTCCGGCAAGTACACCCCCTCCATTAATGGGAAAAAAAAATAAAATAAAATAAATAAAAGAACGAGAAAAAAAGTCTTAAGTCAAGTTTTAAAACGGACACGCGCGCGTGTTTTCCGAAGCTTTGCTTTGCGATTACGGCCTTAGGAATAAGTAACAAAGTATATCGATCGAGTTTGCTCATTTGCGGAAATAACTTTGACGATCTTCGGCGAGTGAGTGTGTTGTTGTTGCTGTTGCTCTTTATGTTGTTTTTGGCGCACGAAGGTCGCGCGAGTTCGTTTCGTTAAGAGGTGTGATGATAATCATGAAGCGTCCAGCTGCTAAGAGACTCTCTGATACTCTAAGATTTCGGATCGTTCGACAATTAAATGAAATTTTTGGTTTTATTTTTAATGTCTTTGAGTCATTTCATTTTCACACCCTGCCATAAATTTTGTTATAGGCCGTCGATGTCAATGTCACTCCATCACTCACTCTCTCTCACTCTCACTCTCTCTTTAGATCTGGTGGACGGCGCTCTCCGTTGCGCTCGGCCTGGATGTTCGAGGCGATGTCATCAAGGGCGTACCCTGCATCAAGCGTTATCATCAGCTGTTCTGCCCCACAGCCGGCAACAGCTATCCCATGTGAGTAACTGAGCATTCAGCATCTAGCCATAAATTATCATAAAACTTAACCTTCTAGAGTGGAAAATAAAAATGTTGTGGTTTTTCATTGCTTTGATTATGTATGATTCATATTTTCTTTTGTCTTTTTGTGAAATACATTTTGACGTCTCAGCCTGAGTTGCTAAAATAGTTTGAGATGCGCATAGAATTATATTTAATTATTTTTATTAACAATTTTTAGCAAGTTTTTACGTTCATCTCAAGGAAATGTTTATGACAATTACTCATAGACCGACTAGAACCTATTCAACTGAGCGGCGACTGGAAAATTTTTTACACTAACGAACTTTAAATACACTTGGGGTTAGAGAAGTTAGAATTCATTTCTTGACCGATTCTTCATATGGAGAACATTATATAATATAGGTATATCTTATGTATAGTAAACCGATGCGAGAAAGAAAGAAAATGAAGTTGTGAAGATAATCCTCATAAGTAAACTAAACTTATTTGATGCTTCTCTCTCATTGCTCTAGCGATAAAATTGAACGATTCATAGACGACAACAAGGCGCTGATGCGTCGCATGTACGGCGACTTCGAGATGAATATGGAAGGTGGTGGCGGCGGCGGTTCAGGTGGTCAGGCCAAGGTGCGCAAGCGACGCTTCATAGACGAGCCGGATATATTCATACCACCTGGCGCGTATGCGGCAACGGCGGGGGAAGCCGGCGACAGTTACTTTGCCGAGCTGCGGAAGAAGCGGCAGGCAGCAGCTGGTGGCAATCGGAATCGAGGAGGCGCTGGAGGTGGGCCAGGTGGGGGCGGCACCAGTAGAGCCAACAATCTGCCCGGCAATGCGAATGGCAATTCGGGCACAGGGCGACTCGATGCATGCGAATCGAAAATAGAAATTGTGACGCCCTATTGGGCCTCGAATTCGGCCGGAAAAATCAGAGCCATTGTGAATACGCAGCACTTCGAGCAGGCCATACACCAGGAGGTGTGCAGGTGCGATATATAAATAGAGATCTATATAAATCTGATATATATGAATGTATATGTCTATATGTTTCGTCCTTTGTAGCAACACCCAAACGTCACGCTGTGAGGGCGAATGCGGCTGTGAGCAGAAATACAAATGGCACCGTCTGTTGGCCTACGATCCCGATAACGATTGCAAAGGCATTTTTATGGATTGGTTCCTGTTTCCTTCTTGCTGTGTCTGCCGCTGCAATCCCTAAATCATATAGTAAAAGCTGATGATGATGATGAAGGAGAAGAAGAAGAGATAGTGTTTCTTTTGTAGAATGCCACTGAATGTATTTTAGTTGTTCTTAAGTAGATCCTAAAGCAATTAAGTTACTCGTAGCGCTTAGTTTAATGTTTAAACTCTTTTTGTACGAGCCATATCCCATCTATATATCATATCGTAATATCCACCTACAGTCTCCATTTTATGTTGTTGTATTTTAAATTGTAATTGTCATTGATGAACGATAAATGAATAAAATTTAAATTCGAAATCAATGCGGAGCAAGGTTATTTCTTTTAATTGATATTTTATTAGTTTTTATTTTCGATTTTAGCTTTTTGATTTAATGCGATTTTAAAGCTGACGACTTTATTAAGAAATTTACATATTTGTCATTAAGTCGCAGAAACATCGATTTCGTTTCGATTTACATTTTATTTCTTGTTTATGGTCGAGGAGCCTGGATGGACTTTCTTGATATTATATGTATAATACGCCGGAAATATATCTTTCCATTTTTAGCAGATTCTAATTTTATATAAATTTATCAATGTACAGTGAACGAATGTACCAATGCATCATCAATAATAGTCCTATGTACTAATTAACTAATGCATCAACGTACCTATTCTCACTAATAGCCCTGTGAAAATGTAAGTCTATGCTCTAAGTATGTTCGTTTAGCAGGTATATAAATATTCATATTAAATGGTATGCTCACACTGAAAATTTCAATAAGAAAATATATATGTACATTTATTTTATGTATGCTATGACACCAGAATAAAATAATTTATAAGATGTCTACAGCATATTAAAAAGCTTGACAGAGTAGGTGTTTCTATGGCTTATAATTGGATCATTTGATTTATTTTTTGAGAATCGAAACTCTCTCTGTAAGTGGGAAAAGGACTGTAAGGAAGATATTTTGTTTCAGTAAATCTGAATAAACCTAAAGTTTTCCAAAACAACTCTAAATGTAATACATATACATATTTAGTATATTTACTATATTTATACTTGATCATCTCATATATAAACTGCCATAAATAAGCCCATATCACATGTGTGATACTTCTTATGCTAAATTATCTATCATTCAATAATTTATTTACATATATTTAAATTTTAAAAGTCAACTTTTCCAGGTACTGAACCATTTAGCCAAGCCCAGCCCAAAGCTACTTTACCGTTACCGTAAGCTTTGCTCCCATTTCATAGCAGCGAGCTTTCAGCCGGGCTGCATACAGCTTCCATTTGATATGAAGCTCAATGGCAACAAAAAAAAAAGCTTTTTCATGAATCACTTTAGCAATTTTGTGGGTCAGAAGCATTTTATTCACTTAAATGCTATACGAATACCCTTTGCATGTTGTCCTTCTGCATTCCTTCTTAACTGTTTCATAAAACGTTTATGCGACTGCGATTCATAAATACCGAAAAAACCAGAAGAGAAGAGACAAGAAGTAGAAGAAGGCGATGATGAAAATAAAACATATTCATTCCTTGTCTTTCAGCTTCAGGTCGTAAAAATAATCCCTTGGAATTGCAGTTCGCATGCCAGACACGTATTCAATCACAGCAATGGCCACACAAAACTGCGCTATATCAAAAATTTTCGGCTTGGGGAACTTGTAGTCGTGCATGGTATACAAATGGTAACATTTTTATCAGTTTATTTTTTTTTTATTTATTTTTATTTTTTTCGGTTTTTGTAACCAGCAGCAGCAACAACACTTTGAGGAAGCATTGCAAAACATTTGTGTCTGGGCAGTTAGTTAGTGAAGTGGAGATTCACATTATGGACGCCCGCTCGGCAATGTCAACAACTTGCAGCCATGACGACGACGCCGTTGGCAACGACAACAATGAGAA
>NW_022046051.1:85291-118363 GCF_001654015.2 Drosophila navojoa | reverse complement strand
TGATTTGTTCTCCGTTCAGGGAGAGGTTCAAAAAATTGTTGGCCGTCGCCTACTACAAATATACACAGTCGACTTAGTCTGCCCGCACTGCGATTACAGAAGATCCGTAGGTATGTGAACATCACTCACACACAAAAAAGCTTAGTACTTTAACAAGCACATAACTGCGTATATTTAATAATCCTGAGCATTCAGGATTCGGGGATCTTATTGTTCGTCTTCCCGACTAGAGATTGTTTCTTTATTAGGAATACATGTATTTTCTGACTGGTTAACCGTTGATAGTTTAACTGTCGAGCAGACTGTATTTCGTATATTGTTGTAGATGATATAATTATCTTACCATATACCATCATAACATGCCACAAACGTGCCTGAACGCTGAATGTTCACTTATTATGCACTGAACCTGTATGAACGCAGGGATCTTCTAATTCACAAAGTGTTTATGTGCATCGTTAGCGATCAATCCGCTGAATACTTTATCTAACTCTACTATCTGTACAAAAATGGTGGGGAAAGAGTATTGTTATGTGCTGCATTGGGTTATATACTCGATCGATTTCTCTCACGTTATTTTCATTGCTATGCGAACCACTCAAACACAAATGCCAGCACTAATACAAGCACACACTTATTCATACACAATAAACGCGCTTTTGGCATAATTACTTGCGCTAACGGCGGCCAGCGTACAATCGATAATTATGATGTCAGCTGGGCTGTTGTTGTTGCTGTTGCTATCATCGTCATCGGCTACCTCGATAATAGGCAGTTAGGCAAACCCAGTCTGCAGTGGAGCTGACAGCCAGCGACGAGAGACCCCACTGATCTCATGTAATATTTGCCCACAACTCTTGCGAGACGGCGCGTTGATATCGTTGCTGCTTTTGTTGTTGTAGCTGCTGTTGTTGTTGTCGTTGCGGTTGCATGTTGCAAAATAACATTTTCGCTTTCGATATCGCTGGCAAACAGAGACAGAGAGACTTAGGCTTCGTTCGCTCTTTACTATGCGGATCGCACTGAGTTGTGAGTCATTTGGAGCAAAAGCGGGCGCAGCGGATGCAATCTACAATTATTATGGCTAACGGGTTATGGCTAGAGGGGAACATGGAGTGGCTGGAGCGTGTGTGTGAGATTCCAGCACTTGCTGCCCAACCTGGTTAGTTTGCCCGTCGCAGCATTAGAGGTCTTTGCTCTGTCCACTGTGTCGCCTTTAGCCGCTGTTTATCATTCTGTGGCTTCATTTGCTGATGGCTATTGGCGTTTGCCTTGCTGTAGTCTATATTCTATGTACACACAATTATATATAGGTATTTGTATATAGTTTCAGTCAAGCAAAAGCTTGCCAGAATTTGTATTTAACCAGTTTATTGTCAGCTTGTGGCGTCGCCAAATTTTACATTATTCAAATTAACTTTAAGTGAAAACTTTTTCGGTTAAAGTTTTAATAATACGGAAAAGCGAACATTCGCATGCAGCCAACCCAGCCCAACCCAAGCAGTTGGCAAGCTTCGCTGCCTCCTCTCAGAAGCTCTCCAACCATTAATTGGACCATTCTTGGGGCATGCAGAGCCAACAGCCAAAGAACAAATGAGCAAAGGATTAAAAAAGTTTGTCGCCTGTCTGTCGTCATGTTTTTGTTGACGCCACCCAAGGGAGACTTTGAATTTCTTAGCACGTTTGTACAGCATAATTACTGATACTATTTTATATAATTACATTGAGCATTTGTATATTAATATTAATAATACCTCTATCACTCCCTTATTTCGATTCTCACATATTTATAAACAAAAAACAAAAAACAAAAGGCTATCCCTGAATGTAAAAGAAACTTTTAGACCTTGAATCTGTTGACTCCTCGGATAGAGTATTTTGAGAAAAGAGGCTTTCTCATTTATGTATTATAGCTGTTCGTGTTGTGCCTTATATTTCTTGGCTGCTGAATTCAATTTAAATTTAATTAGTTCAAATGCCAACAGCAATGGTGGCTGCTGCGTGTGGGTCTGGCGCTTACAGCGGGGCATGAGCCGTGGCTAATGAGCCAAGTCGGCTGGCTGCCAAGCCGCTGTCAATAAGCTGATGTCCCGCATTTCGTTTGGCATTCTGTCGTTTAGACAGTCTATCATTTGCTCTGTGAATTTCGCCAGCACAGCGCAGCGCGCTTTAATTGTATTTAGCATAATTTATGTGCCCTGTGTCTGCAACTCTGGCGCTGGTTCCTCTGAGTGCGAGACTTACTTCCATCGGCCCTGGCGCAGTGCCGCTGCGCTTAATCAGATCAACAATATTAGCAGAAGCGACAACAAGCAGAAGAGCAATATTATTTTACCCATAAGTCATGAAGCACGTGCCACGCCCACCACAGAGCTCAGGCTCCTTGGGCGAATCGCCGAAAGCGGTGTTTGCTATTCGCCTGTGTCTCATGGATTTCAGTTTTCATTCAAGTGATGTTCTTGTTGTTGTGATTTGTTTTGGCTGCTTATCATTAATCGGATTGCCGTTGCTATAATCGCGTGTGTGTGTGTGTGTGTGTGTGTGTGTGTGTGTGTGTGTGTGTATGTATGCTGTTTGTGAACTCTTTAGAGCCATTAGCAATTATTATGCCTGTTGACGGTTTCTGTTCTAGCAGCCACAATAACACACCCAATTATCCTGTTGACGTGTATTCATCAGGGCAGAGTAACAAAAACGATTGCATTTTATTGACAATAGCAATATATTTACATATGTATGTGACACTTGAAAGTATCATGAAATCGCAATGCTTAAATATCGACTTAACTTTGTCTTTAAGTATCGCCCCTTTAAGTATCGCCCCGCACTGCAATGGTAACCTCAAGCCCAAGCCCAGGCCGGAAATGCCAGCAATGACGACAGCAGGGCCGAATAATAGATGAAAGACGAGGGGCCAAAGCGGGCATCATTGAAGCCAAAGTGTGAAGATGGTAAAAGGGTCGGGCGCAACGGGAAGGCATCAGAAGACGCTACCGAGTCGACGGACGGGTAACATGTTGCCAACGTCTAGAAACTTACAAACATGACATTAAATGTTGCCCGTCTGTCGGGCCGAAAACGCTCAGACTCACAGCTCGAATGAAATCAAGAGAAAACAGGTGAAAGACGCACTGCAGCCAAGTGAAACTTTAACCGCGACAGCGGCGTATTTTAGAAATGCGCAAAGTTGCGCATACGCCACATGGGTCCGGGCCGTGGGGCACATCGTTTGCTACCTATGGGAATTTCATTTGTTGTTCATTTTTAAGCAGCTCGCGATTTGAATTTGCTTTTGCATTTATATGCAGCTTTATGAGCACCAGCAGCAGCATCAACGAGTGAATCTCATGAGCAGCGCCGCAGTAAATTTACACAATGAAATCTTAAGCGCTCCCTCGGGGCCACAGGAACTTATCCGAGCCAGGCAAAAGTTTCGCTCAGACACACACACATACATACACATGTACGCCCGCACACCTTGAATTTAGCGCTGCATAGTTGACTCCAGCACTTGAACAATGCCACATTTATATGCCCTCCCCAATACACACATATGTCTCAGAGCTGTTTGCTTGGGTTGGGAGCTGAAACGGTGCTCGCCATTTGACCGGAAGTTCGACAAAGTTCAAATTATATGCGTGTGTGTGTGTGTGTGTGTAAGCGTGCGTGTGTGCGTGTATGGCCTGTTATTCATTCGTTTTTGCAAATAAATGAACCGTATACTAAAACAAACAAATTCAATTGAATCACTCTCCTGGGCATTACAATTGAATGTGCCCAACGAGCAAAACTCTATGGAAAACTCTATCGAACCAGATTTTGTTGGCGTCGCGTCGTCTGCACTTGAATATTCTTTGTTTTTCGTATTTTCTGTGCGTCTCTTGTTGCTGGCTGGTTGCTATTGTTGTTGTTGTTGTTGTTGTTGTTTTTGTTGTAACTGCTTGTGTCCGCCCACCAAAAGGAAATCTAATGAAAATGTTCAATGTGTGTGGCAAGCACATGGAAAAACAGAAAAAGAAACTATGCTCAAGAAGAAAGTCTACCAAACAATACACACACACACACGCACACTCACAGACACACATGAGCAATTGGGCAACTGGCTGCACTTGGCTGATTGTAACTTTTTGGCCATTTGGTTAGTTCAAGGGCAGCTACCAATTTGCCAGCCACTTTTTGAATGCTTTACAATGGACTGACTGTAGTGTGTGTGCAGTATCTTTTCATTTGCAACCAAGCGGCGAGGACTTGGATCAGGCTGCCATAATTTAATTCACACCAACCAGCGAGCTCGCAATAAACAAATTTGACTTTTCATTGCATTGGATAATTACTCTGTTTCTTTTTCATTAACTGCTTTAATGGAAAATGGTTATTAGATGGATTTATTTATTATACCCTGAACCCATTGAAAATTGGAAATCACGGTATAGTGGTTTTGTTAAAAGTATGTAACAGGCAGAAGGAGGCGAGGCAGACCCCACAAAGTATATATATTCTTGATCAGGACGACGAGCTGAGTCGATTTAGCCCTATCCGTCTGTCTGACCGTCCGTCCGTCTGTCCCTATGTATGAACGCGTCGATCTCAGAAGATACAAGAGCTAGAGACTTGAAATTTTGTTTCCCTAGGTCCGTGTATATCACGCGCATATCGATCGATATTTTATTACCGATTAATATCCTATTACCTACTAATATCGAAAGCTAGTTAGTTAGTTATGTCTCCTACACCTTTAGAACTAAAGCTTCCAAATTTTAAATGTAGACTTATGTGTATTTTATATAATTTCGTTTTTGTTGTAATTTACCCCCCACCCCTATATCCATCCCCTCAACATCACCTTTTTGAAGACGTATTTTAAGTACTAGAGACTTGTGCTTTGGAATGTATATACATTTAAACATTATGTAATTATGAATTTATTCAATAATTAAATTTCTATAATAATGCACACACTTCAGCACTGCGCAGTTAGCAAGGCGCGTTTGAAAACGTGCGTGTGTATGTGTGCCTAAAAGAAGTGCAGAGTGATTGGAATATCAGATTGGAGGGTTCAGAGTATCTCCTAGTCGAGCAGACTCGATTGGAGTCTTCTTACTTGTTAATTTTAATTTTTTGCAAGCCTTCGACTTACTTTCTATGCAATATTAATTTTATAGACTTTGTCAAAATGAATTACATCTAAAATCATAAAAATAAACTTCAATTTATTGTTGCAAACGTTTCCTGGTTCGATGCGAAAGCGTTTCGCTTTGATTAGAAACACGCCCACACTCATTCGTTTGCAAAAACGAATTTTGCTGGCTTTTATTTATTTATGTTTTTTTTTTTTTTTATGTTGGGTTGGCTTATTTGAAGATCTCTTTATTGTTGCTGGCAACAATCAAACAATCAGCACAAACTGTGCCACGGAGCGGCTCATCAGTGGGCCAAGACAATGCCCGTCCATTGATGGACGGCTGCCAACGACTCCAGAGTCGTCAACACGTTTCGATTCACCCAACGGACCGGCCTGAACCAGGAAGTAAGCGGGCTAACGGGCCGCCCAGACCCACCTGCTGTGGTCAGGCTGTCATTATTATGCATTTATCAACGAAAAATCATGCAAAATTTGACAGAAAATTACACGGCGCAAAGCCGCCCACTTTGCGCTGGCTGTGCCGAGAGCAACGCGAAGCGCGACACTAAGCTCTGCCACAGTGAACGACAGCTGAATACCCTGTCAAACGCAAATTAGTCGCGTCCACTTCTAATGCCTTGTACTGTATTCAATTTTGGCTATTGCCGGCATTTTTTTGGTCTCTCCTAGGAGGAAGGCGTATGCACCACGCCTGCCATAAGTCAAAATTCGCAAGACTTGAACAAATGGGCCGTAAGTACACTCATATGCCAGCGCAGTCGCAACGAGTCGAGCTTTGGCGATAATTATGAGCAATTTATTTAATGATGATTTGCATGGGGCACAATGAAAGCAAACAGCAAACAGCAAACAGCAAACAGCAAAAGAGCAACAACAACAAAACAAATTTTGCGGCAACAGTTGCTGTTGCTTTTGCTGTGTTTACATATTTTCAACTCGCAAGTGCAGTCGACTCAGTAGTTGGGAAACTGTTGACTGATATACATACAAGTCTTGAGCGAGTGTGCGAGCGACTTTGCATGGGCCATATCAATTATTTATATGGCAGGAGCACTTCCTCGTCAGCTCGGCAGCTGATTAAACACTTCGCTCACTCTGTTACATCTGGCACTGTTTAATGACATTTTAATATCAATTCGAGAGTAGTTTGCAAATCACCTTGCTGTCAATACGATGCAGTCTTTAAGCCAAACGCCAAACAGCAAATAGCACATAGCAAATAGCAAATAGCCATTAAACGTCCATAAACTTTTAACGACTCCAGGCCAAAACGGAGCCAATCGACTGGGGTGTTGGCTAGTCGGCCCACATCAGTAAATCGCTTACAGCCTCATCATGCAAGTCATCCTTTGGGCAGTTGCTCAGCTGGCCAGTTGGTCAGTTGGCAAAGGTAATGGCCAGCAAATGGCTGTCAGATAGTTAGTAGGTCGTAGATCTTTCACAACCTATTCACTATTTACTATCTTCTCCATCGACCAATACAAAAATAATGTTTAGTATAGAAATTAAAAATATAGAAATAATTTTAATATTATTATTCTTTTATCATTTTATTATTATGTTATCATCAGATTGCTTTTTAGAAAAATTTATTGCATTCCATTTTGAATTTTAATAAATTAATTAATTTTTCTTAATTCATATACCTGTTTTACTTATTAATTATTATTATTAATTAATATATCAATTTTTACCCAAAAATTAATAATATAATTAAACTTAACATGAATAAGTTTCTGTTAACTTGTAATAAATTTAATGTAAATAATATAAAAACAAATTAAATAGGCAATTATTTTATATAATTTACTTAAAGTGCTTACAAGTAAATAAAATTTATAATGCACAAGTTTAATTTATTTCCAAAAAAAAAATATATATATATAAATTATTAATATAAAAAAACAAAATATGAAAACTATTTTTATATAATTTACATGTAATGCATCCAAGTGAATAAAATCATGTCATGAATTTATAATTAATTATAATCAAAATTTAAGTAATTTAATAAAAAATATATTTAACAAAAATATATATTATAAAAATATTTATAAAATATTGGTATAGAAAATAATAATAATAATGAAAATTATTTTTACATAATTGAAATGAAATGCTTCCAAGTGAATAAAATTGTGCCAGAGTCTGATATATGACTTAATCAGCGAAATGATTGGCTAAGGCGGTCTTCAATCGCATTATCCAACTCATCTTTTCTACACGCGACCACAATGCATCAGCTGCAGTCAGACAGAGCTGACGCTCTTGGTGCCCTGACCGAAACGCAGCCAATGTCCAAATCTAAACATTGGCCGGCCCGCTCGCAAAAATGTTTTCACTTGACTGACTTCCCGGCCCCTCCAGTGCAATTTTCGCACTCAAGTGGAGTAATTTGCGGTCGTCGTCGTCGTCGTCGTCGTCGTCGTCGTCGTTTGCGATTCGCTTGCACACCTCCTCCATTCTCTATCAGCACTCTCCGAGACTCTCCACAACCGCATAGCTGACGGCTTGTCCAATCGAAAGTTGAACAAGTCCATTTCGAAGCTGTATCGGACACCGATTGTGCGGCTGACTTAGAGTCTGTCTCTGAGATGGAAAGTGCGACTGCAACTGCGCCGACTGCAGCGCTGATGGTGGCTGAGTCTGAGTGATTGTTAATCGTGCCTAGAGAGCGACGCACATGACATAATGATTGCTGAACATGCGGCTAACATTTGTTATAACATTTTCCACTCGGCCGCCGTCACACTAGACAACATCATTGCAGTCGCATGCACAATGTGTGCAAATATGTTGCTCAGCAAGTTCAACAGATTTCATATCTATTTGAAACATCAGATATATATGAAGTAGGCAATATTAAATTTTCAATACCGTATTTCTCGTATTTATCAATGGCGATTTTAATGTTTCTTTTTGTAAAATATATATTAGTATTTGAAGTACCTAAGAATGAGTTAAATATCACAACAAACTTAAGGTAAGTGTCGATGATATATCATTTCAGTTTGCAATTGAATGGAGAGTGCTTTCGTGTCTTTGTTGTATGGTGTAACTACGCTCTTTTTGCTATCCAGCTAACATAGACACATTTGATGGCTAGGAAAACCTTTCATTAACAAGCCAAAAAATTATGAATGCCGCTAAGGCTGTTGACAACTGTCAGCGACACCGGCTGATTGGTGTTGATGGCTGTACAATTACAGTTTTAGTGAGCTTTCGCAGACAGCGAGACAACGCAATGGGGGCCGGACTTACATAATGCCAGAAATGATTTACACAAATTATTTTGTAATGTGCGTTGGCAACTGGCTGCATTTGGCCAGGCTTTAAGCTGTTCCAGCTACCACTCTCGAGCCAAACTAAGGCAAACCAACCATTCAGCTATCCATCTATCCAGCTATCTATCTATATATATGTAGGTTCAACTCTCCCTCGCTCTCCCTCACTCTGTCTCTCTCTCTTTCGCTGTTGTGGCTGTCGCCGTGAGCCGTAAGTCAAACAAATCAGTCGTGCCAGAAGATTAATGGCAGCATTATTGTGTCGCCTGCATCAGCATCACCATCAGCATCAACATCAGCCTTAGCCATAGTCATAGCCGTGGCCCATCATCATCATTGGCAACTTCATCATGCGACTGCCAACTGCTGGCTGCCAACTGCCGACTGCCCACTGCTGTCCCTATTCCTGTCCCTGTCCCTGTCCCTATCCATCGTTTGCCTATACCCAATGCGTTAGTCTCCCAACAAAAGCTCACGTTGGCCTGGCTCCTGCCTGTGCCTGTCTTGCCCCTTGCCCCAGTCCCAGATTCAGAGCGAGGGACTCTGTGCAAAAATGTTGCATGCGATTTTTCTTGCAGTAAATAATTTTTCATGCCATCTGTCCTGCTATGTCTGCCCGGTCCGGCTACTCCCCTCCACTCCACTCCACTCCACTCCACTCTACTCCAGCCCACATCGCAACAGAAGCAACAGCAACACTCTGTCCACTTTGGGCCGACCGTCTGTCGTATTATAGCCCATTGATCAGTTTGTTTTACTAGCTCTGTGCTCCGGTCTGGGCTCGGCTGTGCTTTGCTGTCTGGGCTTGTGTACATTTTGGATTATGAACTCTTTAAAGCATTCGCTTTGAGCCCATCCTAACGACTCGGTCAGTCGAAGCTGACTGTTTGAACTGCCGGCCAATGTGGATGAGCGTCGGCATTTTGTGGGGCCCAATTAAAGACAATTTGCAGCTCAAGAATTGTTTATGATTGATTAGAAATGTGGATGCGAGTGCAATGTTTGATTGATTTGCTGAATAAACATTGACGTTGTTAGTCGATTATGCACTGTGATTAATAAATTAAAGAGATTAACGATATATGTATTTTAAATGATTTTCTATAACAATTCTATTTAATAAATACGTACTTCAATTTCATGGGTTTTTTTCGTTTTATATTCATTTTGGCCCACTGTAGTTGCGCCTTCGACTGCAGAGGCGGCTTCTTGCTGGGCAAAGCGGCTTTCATGTCTTGTTAGTGCCCACAATTGGCTGTCCGAGAGCGGCCTGAGTGAGGTGTGGACTTAGCTTGGAGGCCAGCTGCAGTCAAAAGGGCAGCCCCGTGGCCGGGGCTATGTAAATTTGTCAAGTTTATTGAGCTGCGCTTCGGACGACGGCTTAGCCGAAAGCCCGGCCCCAGCATACAAACAGCAAGTTTTGCATTGTGTGCGGCCGAAGAAGCTGCGGCTGTCGAGCTGTGGGTACGAACTGCTGCCTGTAAAACTTTTGCCATTGGCAGTGAGAAGAACATTTAATTAAATTCCTTTGCACCTTTAGTGCTGCGCTAAAAATTCCAGCGCCGACAGGACAGGACTTCCTGCCAAAGACCTATAACGCCAACAACGGTAGCAGCAGCAGCAGCACCAGCAGCAGGAGCAGGAGTAGCAGGAGCGGCAGCAACGACACGCAGCAATAACAAATTAATCTTTGCGGTTTGCGCAACCGGAACCGGTAACACTGACGTTGCCCCTCCGCCCCTCTCTCTCTCTCTCTCTCTCTCTCTCTCTTTCTCTATCGACAACAGCCGTAAGCGTAAGCCGTACAAATGAGGCATTTGATTTTAAAACTGGCGCAGCAAAAGTTGCCAACAAAACGGATAGCGGATAACGGGGGCCATCGACTGCGAGGCGTTTTATGTCGCCGACCGGCGCTTTTATGGCCATAGCCCTCACTAGCCCCCCTACCCACTGATGCCGTAAGCCGTGCTCTATTCAATCAACTGCTGAATTATGTTGACAAGGCACGCACACGGCCAAAAACCAACTGCCAAACAGTGTGTGGCACACAGCGGCGCGGCGAGGGCAAAGTTTTCAATTTACGTTTTTAAGGTTTGTATGCCCAACCCTACCGCACTCGACCCGTACCCCTGCCCTAGCTGCATCCCCCTATTCGTGCTGCAGCACACCCCTGACGGAGGGCCGCAATTTGATGGCACTTGCACTTCGTCTTCAATTTGCAAATGCGCCGTAAGTCAGGCCACGTAAGCGGAAGGAAATGCATAACAAAGCGTTTCTTATTAGCATGACAGGCTCTGTGTGTGAGAGAGAGACAGAGAGAGAGAATGGCTGCCAAAGGGAGCAAGCATGCTTAGCGAAAGTTCAGTTCTGCATTTGCCGATTGTTTAATCGATAAGTTTTGAATATTAGCTTAAATTTGGCAGCAATAGGCACAGGCTACAGCAACTAATGAATAAAATAATAAAATTTACCACCATTTCACAGTTCTCATTGCCAAAGTTGAAAAAAAAATAAATCTTGGGATCCATTGGAAAACATTTGGACTATTTTATATTTTATTCAAATATTTTTTTTAGTTTTTTCCATTTGCATCAATGAATCAATGTTATATTACAATATGTTGTACATTACAATTCAATATTCTTTACGCTTTTATTATACAATATATAATAAATCAAGTGGTCATCAAACAACTTCTCAAGTTTGTAAAGTAGTTTGAAATATATTCCCATTAATTGTATAAATGGAATATGCTAATTTATTTATAGTATATTTATATAATAGAGTAGTACGCACACAATGTTAGATATACATGTTGGCATACGCATAAGAATTAAAGACTACTAGATTTTATTTCTCGCAGATTCAAAGCGGCAAGCAAGCTAAAATCAATTGCTAAATTTCAGGGGACGGCGACTACGGCAAATGATGCTGCCAATGAGTATTATAGAGCAAAAGGCGACTTTCACTCTTCTCTGTATGCGCACAAAACACTTGGCCCACAATTCCCTGTCCACGGCTAGCTATAACCGAAATCATCTTGAAGCCCAGGCGAAAGCTGGAGCAGAAGCTGTGTCGCTTGTCCTTTAAGCCACTTGGCGTCTCTTGTCCTTGGGGGCAATCAATCCGTGTTAATGGCTCCATAGCTAAATCAAAAAGATTGCTTCGTTACAAAAACAACAAGAGTGAGAAAGAGAGTGAAAGAGAGAGAGAGGAAAGACAACTTGCTTGAACTGGGCAACGCAAAGGACACACAAAAAAGATAGAAAAGAAAACCCAAAAAATCGCAGGATGTTTTGAAAAATTGAAAAGCTTGCACAAATATTTTGTAACTTAAGAAGATGGCGCTGGTTAAATAATTGTATTTGTTGCTGTCTTCCTCTGAATTGGCGGCATGTTTAAGCTATTTAATTATGTACTAACTGCAATTCGGCTAACATTTTGAACAACAAATCCCGGCCAGCAACTTGGCTGCCCTGCAGCCCTCTAGCTGGTGCCACAAACGAGACCCAGGCCAAGAAAGTTCAGAGCAGCATAAAATCTCACGTACACTTATACACACACACACACACACGAACACACACACGCACTTGAGTTGCCTTCAACAAAGCGTTCAGCGACGAACCAAGAACCAAGAGTAGACCCAGCTCCAGTTTCAGGACAGAGGCATGCAATTTGTATGCCCGTCAAATGCGGCTCGTTATTGCGAAATTTAGAACTGCTCGAAATAATTCCAACAAATTTTCGTGCAAACGAGGCAGACGCAGTTACAACAACAATATACAAAGCACAAACACACACACACACACTTGCATAGACGTAAGCACAAACTATGTTATAAGAACTGTGACACCCAGCAAAAATGTCCAAGTCGAATAGAAATGCAAGCTGTAATAGAGCTGAAATAATTAAACGACTCATTGAAGAATAAATTTAAATATAAATGTATTTATTCTAAATGTCCAATAAAGTAGCATAATCTGATTATGTTGCTCTCAGGAATTTTAATCATTAAATTTACTTAATAATGAATGTAAGAAACTGAGATTAAGGTATTTAATGCAATTGGCAGAGTATTCATATTTAAAATTTATAAAACCTCTTCTTATATTGATGCTGCCATCCTATTAACATTGTATAACCAGAATGCCACACCGCTCGACAAAGACTCTCATGCATCTATTCATAAATCATAAAATACAAAAATATTGTAAATTTGTTTACAAAAACTTTACATAATATAATGCAATATTATATCTCTTGCTCTTAACATAAGAACACAAATTCATAAAGACGACAAAATTAATCCATAATATGTCACTCCCTAAAAAATAAGAAATCCTTGATTAATATTTAAATATTAATTTATTAATAATATAATACAAATTACAAAAATAATAATAATAGTGAACTTAAAATGATATTTATTAATTAAAAATTAAACTTATAAAATCAAATAATTTGAACCGTTCAAAATATATTTTAATAATGAATTTACAATATTATTTTTATTAATATTATTTATTCATTATATAATAAAATTTATAAACATTATTAAATTGATAATATTCAAAATATATTATTAATTAACTTAAAATATTATTTTCATTATTATTAATATTATTACTATTATTAATAATAAAAATAATAATAATTGTACGGTTCAAAATATATTATTAATAAAGCAAAGAGCTGATGTCGGCACTGAATACATTTTCGACCGCTTTGCCGGCTGGCCTAGGTTTACCATGTCAATTGCTGCCAACGGAATGCCGCCCAATGCTACCACAATCCGTTACCCAAAAGTCAGCCTCCCTTGCCACCGTTGGTTGCCTGTCTTACTGCCCTCTCTCTCTCTCCCAGTGTCTCTCCCTTTCCCTCTCTCGATCTGTCGCTCTCTCTTTCCTGCTCCCCTTGGCCAGTGCACGTGCATTAAAAGTTTAGCGGCAAAGTTGTTGCTGCTCGTTGCCGGTCGTCCGGACTCAGCCGGCGCAAACCGGAAGTGGTGGCGCCACGCACACGTAACCAAAGCCGAACGGGCGGCGGGTGGCCGGGTGGCCGGGCAGCTGCTGGTGCAGGCGCCGTGCAACATGTACCACGGCAAGTGGCATGGCTGATGTAGTTTAATTATGTAGAAATCGAGACACGCACTTTGCCAGACAACGTCAACGATGGATGCAGAGAGTTTCGGGCTCGGATGCTGTTACTTCTGCAGGTGTATGTCTCTCTGTGTGTGTGTGTGTGTGTAAATGCGGGGCGTCATGCAATCGACACGCCCACTCGGCGACGACACCGCCCTCATAACTAACGCACGCAAAATTTTGTGGGTTTTTATCGTTCAGGTGTGGCAAGTGCTATGTGCGTGTGTGTGTGTGTGTGTGCGCGTATGTGTATGATTATAAATTCTGTTGCATGTCAGTGGCTTCCATAGTTGGTGGAAGGCAACGCTTAACCCAAGTAGGCAGCCAGGCAGTCGAGGCCATCAGGCAGCCAGCGACAGGTGCAAATAAATGTCCTGCATTGCATTAGGCAACTTGAGCCAGACAACTTTGGCTAAATGGCTAAAAATCACCAAGAACAAAATATAAAGAAGAAGAAAAAAATAGAAGGAAAGTAAAATTCAAATAAATACAAAAAATTGCAACTTTCATTGTGGCGTCGCATAAATTCTCATCAAGGCAAAGTCAGTGAAAGCTGCGCAGGTTTTCAGCTGGCATTACGAACCGTAGGAGACAGTCGTTTATATCAATTAGCCGTCGCGTCCAGGACAACACTTTACGCTCACACTAGTGGCTCGTGGCTTGTGGGCTGTGGGCTGTGGCTGGGCCACGCACCGTAGATCCTTGCTCAGGTGACTCGAGCTGAAATGGAGCTGGTATTTGTACGCAGCTAATTGATTTATTTGTGCGTTCATTTTGCTTAAAATGTCCACACAAATAGCGTGTTTTTTTTTAAGTAAAATATAAGCTGAGGGATTTATTTGTTAAAATTATTCAAGTAATTACAAAACTCATTTTATTATTATTATATTTAAACTCATTATATTTAAACTCAAACCCTTTGCACAGTGTATCAATTAAACTCAACAACAAATTGGCCAAAAGGAAAGCATTGCTGCAGTTGATGCAGCGGCAAAGGTTACAGTTATACGTTGCCTAAAGATGCGGAACTACAACGGATTCCTAGCGTCAACCCAGGGGCAGTTCATTTGCTGTGTGTGGGTGTTGGAGTAAAAAGAAAGAAGAGGAAATTGAAAGGAAAAGAAAAACAATTCGCGTTGCCAACGCAATTTCACACTTTACCAGCTACAAATTGCAACATCATAGTCCAGCGGTTACGCCCGCATAGAGCCAATGCAGAACCGATTCCTTTTCTGAGCTGCAACTGGCTCTGCGGCGGTGTGGGCGGTGGGCGGTGGGCGGTGGGCGGTGTGCGGTGTGCGGTGGGACAGGCGATGCCTTGCCAGATTATAAAGATGACGATGGCGCCATTGCTGCTGGGCTGCATGGAATTTTATGATTTATGAGTGCGTTCTGGCAGCCAAGAGTCGAACGACTAGCGCGGATGGGTGGGCGTGGGTCGGGGCAGCATTTTTCTTGCCTCCTGGCGCCTCTTTTATTTCCCATTTTGGTTGCCTTTTTTCTTTTTTTTCTTTTTGATTTTTTGTATGTGTGAAAGTGGCGCCACAGCAATTGTTGCACTTTTTGTGGCATTGCCATTGGTGCAGCTGCAGGTCAGCGTGCTGACCATTTGATAAATGAGTTTTGCACTTTTCGCCAGCATTGGAAGGAGGCGGGCCCTGAGTTATGAGCCGATGTGAGGGCGCAAGGATACGGAAGGATGCGATGATGACATTTTCTACTACTGCTGCTGCTGCTGCTCCTGCTCCTGCTGCTGCTGCGGCTGCTGCCTCAATCTGTCAGGTCGCAGCAAATTGATCAGACAGCCGTGTGGTCGCTCCAGCAGCAAATGCCCAGCAAATCACGTCAGTTAACACACCCACAGCACTCACAGCCGCTCAACTAGCAAACGCAATTAAGCTGCCCCTGCCAGAGCCGCCCGCATATCCCTTTCGAGAGGTGTGTCGAATTCCCTTGTCTGATTTGCAACAAAAAAGGCTGTAATTAATTTATGCATTCGAGATTCACGCCCCAAACTTCAGCTTGGCCAGCTTAAGCCCAACCCGAGCCTGGAATTACGGCCGGTAAGAGAGAGGCTACAGAGAGGCTCTTCTCAGCTCTGTGTAGAAACAATGCTTTGAAAATGCCTTCAAATCACAAATTTTTATCAAATCATCAAAATTGGAAATGTGTGGGTGTCAATGTGTTGATTGGGTGAAGCCAGGTCGCGCCCTCTACCGCACACTCTGCTTCATCTCGATTCCCCTGCAAGTAGGAATTGCGAGTCTCTTACTCTATATTTTGATTGATAAAGGTATCTGAATGAAACACCTTGGATCTTTCTGATTTGATCAATTCAATCCCTTTGATTAGATGGTGAATTCTCTATTACAGTCGCAATAATATTCTTCATTGTATTAATTAGCCTCAGCCTCGCTCTAATTTACATACTCTGGAAGGTAATGAAACGGACTCGCACGCTTGAATTTGCTTTTCTTATCAATCTGAAATATTTCTTTTAGGAAAGTGTATTCTCCCTGAAAGTGTATCTCATATGCTACGTATGTGTGAGCATTATGATTACAATCTATCTATTGCTTTCCATTATACACTTGGTCGTCTCTACGTATGCAAAGACCTGGCAGTTCCACATGCTCATCGCCCTATTTTGGGGTAAGTCTAAGGTCTCCATATAAATATGTCATATTTGTCATTTTAGAAAACCATTCACTAACAGCTCAATGTATTTTTAAATTGACTGCATTGATCCTTTACGCTGACGCTCTACTGATGCAGATTTAAGTCAACTTAACAAATACTTTGAGATGTGACTAAATTGTTTAATAAATTTGATACGATTAGACAGTAATTCACAGTTGTGTTGATCGTTTAACTTGTTGATGGATTCAGTGATTAACCGAATCCAGAATCGATAAGTATCGTTTTACCGATAACAATACCACCTTAATAGGGATACTCTTACACAGAATCAGAACAGTTGCTTTAAAAAGTGTTCAAACTAATGCTAGAACAGCTTTTTTGTGCGCATTATATTATTTTTCATATGGATCGAGCTGACGCCAAAACAATTTCGTTTATTGTCTCCCTCTGCATGACTGTGTGTGTGTTTGTGTGTGTGTGTGCATGCACGCTTGGGCTTAAATGTTGCCGTGGGGCCTGCAACAAAGTGTCAAGTGGTTGAGTAGCATGCACGACTAGAGTTATCGCAGTTCCTCTACTCTACTCTACTCCTCTCTTTTGTACTGATTTACACTCACGGCGGATACTTTGCTGTCGTGCCCATATACGAAACATTGAACTGAAAATGAAGTGCATTTAGGCAGCTCTTACTGAGAGCTCAGAGGCCTCTTCAGATTAAGGAATGCGATTCGTAAGCAATTCCAAATTATTAAATGATTTATATTGCTTATTATGTGCCGTATAAAAATAAAATACATTATTAAGGACATACTTGCTGAATGATATATTTCTATCATATATGTTGATGTTTGATTTTGAAAAAAGCTAAATACTTATATATACATATATATTGAAACATACGTTTTCATGTATGCATATCTTTTCGGCTTGAAAGTGCATTGAATAGTCGGCACTTTGCTGTTAACTGTTCTTTCTTAGTTTTATTTTAATGTTTTTAGTTGCCCCAGCGACCAGGAAGCCAAACAGCCGCCAATTCTACGTGCCCTGACAGTGCCAACGAGCAGGCAAGCAGACAATCAAACCGCACACACACACACACACACACACATACACGCTCTGCATTTGCAGGCTCGCACAACCGCACTCTCTACCTATCTCCCTCTGTCTCTCACACACACATACACTCACCATGTTCACATTTCCAGCTCAATTGCGCGCTCAATGAATAATTTAGTTGAAAATTTCGGCGCACTTTTTGTGTGAAAATGCGGTCTATACAGTTATTTGAGTGCAACAGACCCACCCCCCCCTTCCAGCTACACCGCGTGCTTTGCCCCTTCCGGCGACCCACCTCATCGTTCAGTCAGTCATAAAATTTATGCGTTTTTCCTTACAGTTTTTCTCATTTCGGTTGGTTTGGGGCTTGGGGTTGGAGTGTTTTGGCTCTCGGTTGCCTCATAAAATGCCTTGCGCAACAGTTGAAAAATTCTAAACGCCGCCATAAATGCTAGACGACCATGCCCGCCTCCGCCCACCGTGCTGCGCCCAGCTGCACTTGGCTGGCGTTGCCATATCAGCACCATAAATAAATTTTCCGTGTTTGACTTTTGGCGAAATGAGGAAAAACAAAAATATATAGAAAAAAACAAAAGAAAATGGCACGATATGGCAATTGTGGGCGCTAGCATAGAACTGCCCCAGGGCGTGACACTGTATCAATGTAAGTGTATGTGTCTGTGTATAGGTGCTATTTGTATTGGTGTTGCTGTGTCGACATTCGTTTTATGGCTGCAAGCGTTTTCTGCGGTAATACAACAGGCAGCAGCAGCAGCAGAAGCACAAAAATAATAAAAAATAAAATAAAATTTAAAATAAAATTTATCATAAAAGCAGAAAACAAAGCTTTTGTTTGTGATAAAACTACAAATTGGGCAACAATTTTCAAATTTGTTTCCATTTCCAAATTGAACGAGTGGAAAATTAATAAAATTTCACAAATTGTCTGTGTGTGTGTGTGTGCGGTGTGATTGTGTGTGTGTGTGCGTGTATGTGTGTGTGCAGACTTTTTATGCTCACATAAGTTATTCATCAGCTATTTATTTAAGCGATTAGAATGGATTTGTTGTGGACACGCCTTAAATGACAGAACTCTGCTTCAATTCAACATTGTTCATTATTATATCGAATACATATACGTATACTTAAATTATATATACATAAATATACTGCAATAACATCTGGGCTTGATAACCAAAAAGGCACACCGTCCCTTCACTACATTTTGCTTTAAAGCTTCTGTATAACTTAATAAATAAATTATTCTAGAAAAGGATTTCCATAATAGAATTAAAAGTCTGTCAACTCTGAAAAATCACAGAATTGTTCCAATATTGTTTGAATGTGCAAATCAACAGCAACTTGAAGAATTTGGTAATATAGGAATACAGCTCAAGAAAAAAAAAAAGTTTAGGTAATATAAGTTAAGCGTTAAGTTGGGGATGCTGTTTTGGGTTCTTAAAGTAATATATTTTATTATTAAGTTGGGGATGCTGTCTTGGGTTCTTGAAGTAATATATCTTAAATAATTTAGTTGCAATAGGTCTAAACTCTCTCTCTTCCGAATATATTTAACTGGGCCATATCAGTTCTACTGGTTGGGTTCTCCCCTTGAATCTCTGACTGGACTCTTCAGCCTCCTTAGATTGTCGATAGTCTTTTCTTATATATTAAGCTAAATGCAGTTTGAGGTCTTAGGTATCAGATCTTCGTAGATTCAATTAATAGCGCAGGAGTTTTAGTAAAGGTTTAAATCCATAAAAGTAAAACTGGAAGTTTTATATATATTATTTAATACAAACTCGATCTTTGATCAATTATCCTTAAGTCATATTAGTCATCTTCAACACGTCAAAGTCGTCCAAAATGACACACAAAAAATAATATTTAGTAAAAGTTTAGTTAATTAAACTTAGTTAAAGATTTATATGATTTATTTTCCACCATATTAAGGCTCTACTGAATTATACAAAATACAGCTATAAACTTAGACAAAGACTGTCTGTCTTTTTGCTGAAGAGCTTCCTTTACGGCTGCTGCTGCTGCTCTAGTTTCAGAAATGCCCAAGTCAATCGCCTTAGCTATCAAATCTGAGTTTTGTAATATTTATGTTTGCTAAATTATAAATATGAGCATGTAAATATTAGCCAGGCCAGTTGAATTGCTGGCCGCATTTGCTGAGCTCTTGCCCATGTTTGAATCAAGCGTTTTAAATGGACTCCAATTGTGGGCCAACATCAATAGAAACTAAGTAAGCCAATGCACAGCAAGGCGTCCACTCAGAGTGAAAATCCTTGAAGCAAGCTCTTGCTTTAAAACATATATATGTATATGTATATAAATATATGTATGTATGTATGTATGTATGTATGTATGTATGTATGCACAGCTTACAGTTTGTCTTCTTAATTAGTGGGCAAGTTGAAGAAGAGGCCCAGACACGCCTTATGTCTATGTGGATTTGAATGTCTTTGCCAGAGTGTATGCTGACTCTGACTGTGTGTGTGTGTCTGTGTGTGTGGCATGCAGACGTCTGTTGAAATTTTTGGCAGGGGAACTGCTGAACGTGTTTGCTTTGTGCGGATTATGATTATTATATGGCAATTATGCGTTTGTCTTTTGTCAATTTTGTAATAAGTGAGATTGCCTTAAGTAAATGCTGAGCCGCAATTTGTCTCAATTTGCAAATGACGCTTCGCATTCGAAATGGAAATTTACTCGTGTTTGCTTTATTAGGTGCAGCTGTGTGTGTGTGTGTGTGTGTGGCATGTGGCAAGCATTTCGAATTTAAAATTGCCTCAAAGATCGATAATTATCCGAGAGTTGCGGCTAACTGGCCACTAAACAATATGTCACAATTGAGTCTGGCCTCTAATGGAAGCAACAGCGACAGCGAGAGAGAGAGAGAGGGCGAGAGAGATTGAGAGAGGGAGGAGTGCAGAAGGTCTTGTGTCCTCGCACCTTCAATGCAAAAATTAACATTTCGACAAAGGCAACCTAATCAAATGTCAGAATCACGCATGCGGCCTGTCCAAGCCAGCCCAGGGCCACCTCCTGGCGCATCCTGGCCAAAAGTGACATTTTGCTACAGCTAGCAGGCGGACGTGCGGTCGGCTGTGCGGGCGGCCCCAATCCGAGCCGTGGCCCTGCCTGCTTTTCGCAGCCCTTTCGCATAACTTTCACTCTTGTCAGTTGCAAATTACGCCGCACGTTTCTGGCAAGGGCTGGGACTGGGACTGGGACTGGGAATGGGACTGGAGCTGGGAGCTGGTGGCTGCAGCCGGGCAGCAGCAACAATGTCGTAATTTAAAGCTTATTTTGACACTCACTGGACTCAGCAAGAGCAGCAGCAGGAGCAGCAGCAGCAGCAGCAGGAGTAGCAGCAGCAACACCCAATTTGCATCTTTCAAAATCGTGTTTTGTTACATTTTGTGGATGCGCAAAAATTTGCATACGACAATTAACACTTGAAAAGGCGCGACCCCAGGGCGGGGGAGTGCTGCCAGGGTGCTCGCATGTGTCGTCTCCAAGGGGTGCAGGCTGCAACAGCATCCCTGCAGCAGCAGGGATATTCTGTGTGTGTGCAGCTTATCCTGCCGAGGCAGTGCAACAAGCATTGCAGGCACTGCCCGTACAGCATTGCGTATGCGTAATGTTGTCTACAGCAAGCAACAGCAGCAGCAGCAGCAGCAGGAGTAACAGGAGCAGCAGGAGCAGCAACAAGAGAGACAACACAGTCATAAGACAAGTCAGATATGTAAATGCCACAACTTGAGATGCATTCCATGTTGGGGGCTGTGCCTGCGCCTGTGCCAACTGTCACAAATTCTATTATTCGGAAAAAGCAAAACAAGCCAATGAGAAGACAAAATATTTGTCTAACCATGCATTGAAGCTGTTTGAGCAAGCTCACAGTTTGTCAACCCATTAACAGACAATTCAACTAAAGTAAATATGCTCAAGCAGTCCTATTTCCATAATTAACATTAACACTTTGACATCCACAGAGGAAGCTCAAGGAAATAATCATTTTATGTTAAATAGGTAAAAGAAATTTCCAGGGAAATGTCCATAAATGTACCCGAGGCTAGATAATCCCTATCGGCCCAAGGTACTTATACTTTACGGATTTGTAAGTGTTTACAGTGGAAATAAAATTAAAGCAGCTAAGGTTCTAAGGAAATTTAAGTAAGCTACATTATGAACTTACAAAATTATCAACAGTTTGTATAAAATATTTAAATCATATATTAATACTTTTGTTTTTCTTTCTTATATTAAATTTATTATTATGTATTAAATAAATTTTTGCTGTTTATATGAAATATTCCATTTTATAAATTATATAAGAATCTATAATAATTAGTCACTAATCATAAGGCATAAATCATATAAAATATGTAGATACATAAAGCGAACTCTTACTGTACTTGCATATTCAGTTGGCTTTTTCGCTCAGTGTAAAGCACTTATCATATGAAAGCGAGATGACAAAACCAAAGTACAATATCTTAAAGCAAATTAAGAACCGCAATCAGCCGCAAACATTTCACACACACAACCAACACACACACACACATATACATTTATACGTGTATATGTATTTAGCAATCGAATGATGGAAATTGTCGCGTAACGTCCCCAACTCAAAAGGGTTGCAGCAGTTGAAAGGGAAGCCGTGCATCGAATGGGGTTGGCGTCCCGAATGTGGTGGAACGTTTGTTGTTTGATGCCAATGCCAAGAAATGCCATGATAAGCACAGCAACACACAACACATACAAGGACCCACACACCCACCCAGCCATACAGACACACATACACATGAACAGTTGCACTTAATACGCTTAATTGACTTTCATGTATGCACGAGTGAGTGCAGCGACACGAGAGAGCAGCGCCGAATGGCAGGAGACGGCTGGAGGGCGGGGGGGGGGTGGTTGGAGCGTGAAACATGGAGTGAGGGACTCGGGAAGCGGAACACGGAGCGAGGGGCAGATGACGTGTCGGGTGCAGGAACATGCTGACGTCTGCTGTTCCTATATGTTGACCAGGCTGCTGCACCACTGAGGCAGAGCTGAATGCGAATTGATGCCAGCCAGCAACTGGTGACATTAGCGATGCGAAATTAGCCCACCAACGGTCTGAGGGCAGTCCGAAATCAATCGAAACGCTTTAACTGATCCCCAATGCTCGAGCCTACCGAAGGCTTGCAAAAGCTACATATAAAGGGATTCACTAAAGGGGCTCCAATAAGTATAAAGTGAATATACAAGGTCACGGAATAGAAATGAAAATATAATGATCTGCTATTTGAAATAAAGGTTTAAGTAAGGGTTAGATATGCTTGAAACATATAGGCGAAATCAGAGTATTCTCTCTGTTTTGGTTTCCACGATCTCTCTATCCCTGTCTTTTTCTTCTCTCTCTTTCTGTCTCTCTCTCTCTCCCATTCTCTTAATTCCTATCTATCTCTTCCCTGACTTACTTATCTCTCTCTATCTTCACTTTTCATCTATATATCGCTTCAACTCTCTCTGTCTCTATCTCTGGTTTCCCCCTTTGAGTTTTAGAGATATGAACATTTAGCTGAGAAACGATTATCGCCCTGTTCATCAAACATTATGGAAATTTAAGCAAATGACCTCAAACCCAACATATCGATACAATTGATAGTTTGTGTCAATAGGGACACGGAATGTGGGATTGCCAAAAGGCATCGATAATCGTACACACAAAACGCTTACGAGCTGAGGCCCCACAAATGCGAGCGAACTCCGTGAAAGGGCAGCACTAAGCTCTGCCAGAGATGCTCCACACATGCACACTCACACTCAACACACACAGGCACGCACACTCGCTCGCATTTAATCACTATTCACTTCATTGATTCACTTATTCAGTTTCGGTATTCAATATTGAACGAGCCCAAAAATGCGAACGCACCCAAAAGCAGGCTGTCTCGCTCATGCCCATTGCCAGCACGTCTGTAAGGCTCTGTCTGCATGTGTGTGTGGATGGTGTTTGTATTGTGTGGATTTTGCGGCTCTTTTGCAGCATTCATGTAGTACACTATTCATAGCTGTGTCTCAGTGTGTGTGTGTGTTTGGGTGTTTGGGTGTGTTTTGTGGGCTTGTCAAATGTAGTTGCTGCTCATCATTGCACATAACTTGACAATTATGCAAGCATTTTTCATGGTCTTAATACAGTCACATTAGTGGCAATACGTCAAGCGCGCCAGTGTTGCAAAATGTGTGTCAATACGTGTCTCGAACGTTGCAGTTCGAGTCGTCATCACATCTATGTTAAGTAGATAGACAAACGATCTTCTCTGCAAAACGTTTGCTAAGCTAAATAGTCAAAGAGCAGCTTTACAACTACTCTTCGAGCTGACGTCACTGGAAATATATTGCCCATCAATGTACTTTAAAGCTGGTGTTCAGCACCTGATTTTCATGCATGGGATTTTATGCAAACACGAAATTTCCAAATCCAATTTACATCAGTTGCTTCAGTCGCTCATGGATTAAGTAGGAATGCATTATAATCGCAGAGCTCAAGCAACTGCCGTCTCATGTCACTCATCCTCACACACACCATCACACACCATCAGACACCCTCACATACACCCTCTAAAGCCTGTTGACAATATCTCCAGTTCTTTCTTTTGCTTTATTTCGCTCATGCTTCGCATAATTCTTAAGTGCATTAAGCCCTTTTTGACTTCTGCTTTTCTTGCACTTCAACAAATAAAATGTGAGCCTTTCTCAGGCATCCGGCCACAGTCCGTCTCCGTGCGCCCAGGATCGCTGTTCCACTGTCTGTGCTGTGCCTATTTGTCTTTACGCCAGCAGCGTCCCGAATAAAGTCAATGTCAGGCGGGCTCCAAGTGAAACTCAATTACACACACACGCTCACACACACACACACACACACACACACAACCACCTGAAAGCACAACAAACTCTCACACACTCGCGTGAATACATAAACACATATGCAGCTGCAGACACATACATCACTTTTATTTATTTACATACCAAAAGAAAGTAAAAACTACGTCAAAAGAACCGAAGCTTAGATACTCTTTCTTTGAAAGGAAAACTACAGAGTTCGAAATCTGGTAGTAAAGTTGACCAAGAATTTTTTAAAGCTCATGAGTTAATAAGAAATATTATAGAATGAATATACGAAGTATTGAAAACATTTATATACATTAAAATATATATTATGTTTGTTAATATATATAAAATAAAATAAAATTAAATGTATATAAAGTTAGAAATACAAATTGCTAATACCTTAAAATAAATATTTTTAAAATAAATATACATAGAATAAATTTAAATAAAATTTATATACAATTAGAAATACAAATTATTGATACCTTAAAATAAATATTATAATAATATAATAATATTAATAAAAGTACATAAAATAAATTTTATTATAATTAATATAAGCTTTGTAATAATAACATTCCCTAGCTTAGTTTTCTATTGCTTGTTTTGCAGGGTATTTTGCCAGTCGGTGCTTTGCATTAAGTTCAGCATCGAAATGCGTTTCATTGCTTGAACTTTATGTTTATGCCAAGGCGCAACAAAGCACACAAACGCACACACACTCGCACACACACACACGCGCGCATATGTTGCATGTTGGTGCTGGTGTTGCTGCAGCTGGCGCATAATGAGCGCAAAAACATCCTGTGTGGATTGTCTGCTCTGGCAGGACTCGTCCCGCTTCATATTTGCAACGTTTGCCAAGATTTGTGCGCTTTTAGCGCGGCGACATTCAAGTTGTTCGCCCTTTTAGATATGTGTGTGTATGTGTACATACTCATTGAAAATAGTAAAGTGAGAGTATGTTGGTTCTATGAAAATGAATGTAACAGACAGAAAAATATACCTCATTACGTATATATATTCTTGATCAGGACAACCAGCTGAGTGACTATGGACTTCACTCTATTCCTCTGTCTGTCCGTTCAGCTGCTGCCTTATATATATTTACAGCTGCTGCTTTAGGCATCTTCTAGTCAGTCACTCCCGACCGCAGCGCTGTCTCTCCTTTTATTTTTTGTGACTTTTTAACGCAGGACATGAATGCGAATGTCTTTCAGCATCTGACGGTGTGTGGGTGTGTGTGTGTGTTAGTCGGCATGTCGCCAGTTTTGTTGACGTCGCCGTTGACTTTCGCCGTCTCCCGCTGCGTTTTGCGACATGTGTCGCATTCGCATTCTTCGCATCCTGCCAAAGTTAAATGGATCTCGTAATTGTTGTCATGGCCTCTCTGCCATCGTCGCTTCCACTGGCCGACCTGACTGCCTCCTTGCCCTCTGCTCTCTGCACCCTTCCCCTCTTAGCCGCTTGCTGCTTACGGCTTGGTCCTTGCTCACACGCCTTAATTGTTTTCTTTCGCATTCGAGGCGTAATTTTTTATAGAAATTGCGGTTTAATTGCTGCATTTTAAACGCCATTGAAAAGACATTGAGCGCACGCTCTGCCCACTGTCCCATGCTTTCACGAGGACAACGTGACATTTGCGCTTTGTCTCCCGGCGTGTGCACGCGTGTCTTGCAACACTCGCAGCGCCAGGGGTTGCCTAGCCACCAAAAGCAAACAGCAATGAGTATAAAATCGCCCTCGCCATGTCATTCAGGTTGAACAAACACTTGACACGAACAGCCAGAGTTCGTTGAAGAAGAAGAAGAATACAGAGCTCAATGTGCTGGCATTTGAGGCCCAGATCGCTGAGAGAGCTTGGTTCAATATCGGTGTATTAAGTAAGACTGACAATATATAAACAATATATTTCGTACTTTTCGCTCTTATATAAGACTTTGCACAGTCAACAAACAATTATTAAAATTTTATTTTATTTTTATAACAATCCCTAAATATTTTTACTTAAATTTACACGATTTGCCCTCTCTCTGGTATTTTTCAACCCAATGTTTAAAGGGCAACCGAAGCGCTAAGCTGAGCTTTAGCTGAAATCAATGCCAATTGAATGGCAACAACATTGTCAGTGTTGTGCAACGCATTAAACATTCAGTGCGCACTAAAAACGCATGCAAATGTCAGGCGGCACGCCCACGCACGCCCTCACGCAGCCAGTTGCATGCCAGTTAGTTGCAATTTTCCATGCATTTTCATTTAAGCATTGCAAAAACAAACAGCAAAAAAACTGTGGAAATTCTTCTTTTTCGTTTATTTTTTACGACAGAGAGTAGGGAAAATGTTGGCTGGTAATGAAACGTCTATAAAACTCAAACGAATGCACACAAATCGCAAATCATTTCTCATAAAAGCGCATAGTGCATCCATAGCTTCCCTTTTTTCCGCCAATGTTTTTTTTTTTCCATTTTCATCAGCAGTTTTTCTTGTTCTTTTTTCTGCTCTTTGTGCGCCTCTGATAGAGGTGAATGCGCCAGATGCTGGGATAAAGAATCGTCAGTGAGCTAATCGGAACTTACCTGAGCAACAGAAGCGTGGCCAACGAAGCTGACAGACAGAGAAAGAGACAACAATAGAGAGGGAGAGAGAAATGAAGACGTAAAGGCAAAACTGTGTCACATGGGAGCCCCCATATCGTTATTCAGCCAGCGAAGCAATTGCCAGCGACTGGTCGCGTTTTTATCTCGCCAACCAGACGCCAAATTGTTGCACGCTAGACTTTAATTATTTCCCTATTAGGAGTCGAACCCGTTGACGAATTGCCAACTACAGGAAATGAGCCTTTGGCAAAATATTTTCCATTTTTTTTTCAGCAATTTCCTTCAAAGTTTTTATGCGTTTTTGGTTGATATTTGAGGAGGTCTTTGACAGTCGTGGGCTGGGCGTGTCACTTGACTGTCCAATAAAGTGGATTTCCAGCTCCTGTGCACTCAGCAATAAATTAGCTCAGCTCGCGAAAGTGTGTAAAGTTTTCCATAATGATTTGTGAAGCATTTCCAGTTGATTAACAGCTCGTAAACCACTTCTGTTTTATTTTTGTTTTGAACTGCCAATCAGGAAGTTGCTTGCGTTTATTGTTAAACGCAAGTTTTTGTTAGAGTCAATGCGAGCTGGCAAATAAAATGCAATCAACAATTGTTTTCTAAGCAAACGGATGCCTGATTAAGACTTGGTATTTAATAAGCTTGGAACAACTTTTCGTTTTGATTATTCGACTTTGTTTTTTAAAGTTTGAGCTTAAACTCTTTGCGAGGTTAACAATGCTCCAAATGCGCCTCATTCTAAAAAGAAAGTTGCTTCAATTCATACAACTAGAATAGCTGTCATGTGCTTTGAGAGCTTTTAAGCTGCTGAGAAAGCTACAAGTGTAAATAGTGTATATTTAAACTTAATTGAAATGCTATAAATGTGTGTCAAATAATATGAATAATACTTGAGAATTGAAAATACAAATAAAAATATATAAATAAATATACGGAAGCTGGTTATGAATCAGCTGACTTCTTTATTGAAATTCACTATAAAAACTGAAAACTCAACATGAAAAATATATTTTATGATAGATAAAAAAGACAGTTAAGACCTTTCGTGTGCTCACAAAGCCTTTTCTTCCACTCAACAGCTCAGCTTGAATTATAGTAAGTAAAAGTAAGCCCCTGACTATCGAGTACATGCAAATATCAACTAGCCCGATCCACTTGTATGTGCCTAGTATTTAATGCCTATGGCTAGTAAAACGGTTAGAGTTACATTTACTTTATGGCCATAAGCGTGAACTTTTCTTGCGATTTCCTGCTACTTTCCAGCGAATGTTAAAGCTATGTCTGTGGCCAGAGCAAAGACAACGACAGGCGGTGTAACATGTCCGACTTAAGGTTTAGAGTTATGTGAACTGACCGAAGGATATCCGATTTCCAGCTTTCCACCAAGACGCCGAGTTATAAATAAATGTGTTTTTGCTTAACGAATGCCTAGCGCAATAACTGCAGAAAAACGAAAACACAAACCGGGAGGGGGGCTGAACTGGTCAGGGAGTGGAGAGAGCGGGGAGTAATGTTACCATTGGCGCCTATTAATTACCAACTCCGTCACTGTTCGCGTAATTTACGAGCCAATAGCTCAACTGAGGCGGCGTCAAAACTGACGATTTATATAAGATATAGAGCTACTTGAGCCACAATTGCTACAGTTCCCAGCCAGCCCGCTGGCCATCGGTGGCACGGTGGCACGGTGGCAGGCGTCTTCAAGTCGATTGCAGAGAAACAAGTTCAATCAATTTATTACCTGTTAAATTCAACTAAATGCAGCTAACAGCAGAGATAGATGCCAAAACGTTGTCATTAGTTCCAGAAAACGGGAAAGTCAAGCGAACAAAAACCGAGGCAGATAAACATTTACTTTTTTCGAATAAACTACTTTTGACTTTTCTTGAAATAGAAATTATTTATTTTATTTAGTTTAATTTAACTTACTTTTTGAAGAGGCCAACGTTTATTTTTGTGTATTCATCTTACGTTTTTCAACACTATTTTTAGCACTAATTGTTTAGTTTTTTAGTAGGTTGAAATATTGAAACAGTTTTTTAAGATTTAAGGATTTTCTCTTTTATATATTTCTCTAAATTCACAACTCTTGAATAGATAAAATTCTGAAAAAAGTACAAATATTTAAAAAATGTTTTTAAGCAGATAAACAAAATAATATATATATTTTTTCAAATAAACAATACAATACAAAGCTGAAAATAGTTTTGATTGGGATATGCAAAGTTCACAAAGCAAATTGGAAATTTATGTATCACATTAATCTAGTCAAAAAGATCTGCAATCGAAATGAAGCAAATGAGCCAAGTTTTGCGGACGGAAACAGGGTGTGCAAGGGGCAAACACAGGGTGCACGCAGGGTGCACAGCAGGCGACGCCGCACAATCGGAGTGGCCCGTCAAAGGCAACAAATTCAAGTGGCAGCATGTTTCGACAACAACAGCTACTCGACGCCAGCAGGGCCAGCGACTGTTGCGAATGTTGTTGAACAACAACAACAGCAACAATGGGGCAACAACAAACTAGTTGAGGCTGTGCTCCGGCCCGCCCCATGTCGCCTAGCCTTTCACGCTCTGGGGCAGCTATTGAAATCTGCTTTGCTGATTGACGTCGAATGTTGTGGTTTCGGTTACGATATTTGGTAGCAAAATACAAGCAACAACGTTGCACAGGCCCGTACCCGGACCCGGACACGGACCCTGACTAGGACTGGACCCGGAGCAGGCCAGTTGCTGCCTGTGGACTGGAAGTTCGGGATGCGCAACTGCTGGCATTCTGTTGTCGGCCAAGTTAGTTTTGGCATTGTGCCGCAAAGAGGGCCCGGCGGAGTGGCACAATGCGAACTCCGTCTTTGTTGCAACTCGCAATGTTGCACTGCATTAAAGGCGAAACACGATGCAATGCAAATGCAGCAAACTGTATTTGCACTCTACAAGTAAATTTCAAAGGCCGAATTAATTGTCACATTGCCAAATCCTAAGCACGATTCATTTTATTTATTATTGGTTCTCTCAAATAGAACGAGACGGGAAATTAAATTCTATTCCTTACAATATTGTGGAAAAGCGAATCAAAATTAAACAAATTGTTTACAAAAACATGAAAATTTATTTAAATGGAATTATAATTGATATCAGGTATTCACATAAAGCTTAAAAATTAAGAAAGAAGAACTAAAAGTAATATAATAAGATGTTAATTAGAACCTAAATTTTGAAAATAAGAATTTAAAATGAAATATCTGAAAAAAAAAAATAAATAAAAGTTTACCATTATAATAAAAAAAAATTAAACATATTTGGATTTATTATACTAATTTTATATAATAATACAATTATTTTTTATATTTTTAAGTTTGTTTTGTAAAATTAAGAAAAAATTTTTTTTTTATTTATATCAAACAAATTCTCTAAAATCTGTATATGAAAATAAAAGTTATATTAATAATTATTATTATTTTCATAAAATTTTCCTTGACTTTAAACAATAGAAAACTATTTTTAAATTTATAATCATGACACGAATAATAACAAAATCAGCAGATACCATTTTATTATTTAAATTATATGTAAATAAAAATATACATTTCAGCAATAAAAAATTTCCGAAATTCCATTAACTTTAAGGTATTTTTGAATAGATGACATCATTGAAAAAAATAAACTAAAATTCAAATTCTATTGAAATTATATTCCGTAAATTAAAAACTTTTCAATTAAAAATATTACAATAACATAAAATTTAAGTTTCTAAAAATAAATTCAGAATTTAATGACTACAGATTTTTATAAGTTAAATGTTGTTTCTTATTTTTTAATTTTTCACAACTTGCAATACCTTTTGCTAACTTATTAAAATTATTCTTTCACTTTCTAAAGTTTTCAACTACTTTTTTGTCCACTGTTATTTTTTCGCACAGAAAGTTCTTTACTGTGTCACGCACCAAGAGTCCAGTTATAACTATCGCAATTCGTATAAATTTTGATTACAGTTAAGTCTTCGTTGCTGCGATAACGGTCTTGACCGCTGACTCGATCCGTCGTGAAGCGGCGCGCAAAATGATCGCGAGCTTTTGAGCTTTTCAGCTGGGGAGAAAAACGCGCGCGCAAGTGCGAAATGCGAAATGCGAGCGATTTGCCTGCGCCAGCGACTCGGGCAGCGCTGAGGGAGTCGATTAGAACTGCTAACGGTTAACCGGACGCAAGCAGCGACTGCGAGCGACTGGAGCGACTGCTAAAAATTATAAAAATTCTTTGGGCTGCTTTTCGGAGATGCGGCAGCGACGGGGCGACGAGGCAACGGGGCAACGGGGCAAACAGGGCGAACTGGGCGACAAAGTTGAAAGCGCGACGACAACAAACAAACTAACGGCAACTAACGGCGACGACGGCAAACGTCGAACAGAGGCGACGCAGCAGCGAGAACGAGAACCGCACGTGGAGAATGTCAAATGGAGACTGAAGCCAGCGCCAGCAGCAGGTGCAGTCAGCAGCAGCAGCAGCAGCAGCAGCAGTAGTGGCGCAGCAGCAGCAGTAGCGCAGCGGCAGCATTTGCAATCAAATGCGCTTCTTATGCGAACTGCCAACTGCGAAATGTTTTGGCCAACAGAATACCCCCTCCCACTCTCTCTCTCTCTCCCTCTCCCTCTGGCTCCTCTCTATGCAACACTAAGAACAACGATGCCAAAGCAGCGACATCGCCAATAGTTGCACTCGAAGCCGACGTCAGCGCCAGCGTCGCCATTTGCAGTCAGCGTCAATCGCTGTCGTTGCACTCAACGAGCGCTCGGCCGCAACAGCATTGTTCTTGCTCTGCTCGGCTCACTGGAGCTTCGTGCCGTAATGGAGGACACATTCAAGCAGCCGACAGCTGAAGCAACTAGAGAAGCGGCTCCGAAAGACATCCGAAGACGTCAGCGACAATGCCTAAGGCGTTGCTAACAGCGGACGCGTCTGTTAAGCCAGCGGTTGAGACAATTGCGTGCTGGCGCAAGCCGGAAGTGCGCCTCGGAAGTGCACTAACAGCGTCAGTGCATCGCCAGCTCTTAACGTCTGCTCAAGAGCACCTCCAAAGAGAGCAGTGAAAGTGAAAACCGAAAGAGGTGCCCAGCAATAACAGTAAAACTGCTAGCACTGGCAATCATTTGTTTATGCATTTCCCTCATTAACGACGCAAACAAACTGTTCCCACTGCCCCAACTGGCCTTTTGTTCAAATTGTTGCTTGATAACTGCACCGCTCGAAGCAGCGCTGAGCTGCCATATGTTTTGTTTACTTCACATCAACAAAGCTTTGTTGTTGTTGCTGTCTGCCGCTTCGCTGTGCTCAAGAGCGCTGTCCGATTCGCTCTTTGGCCCGCTCTTTGGCGGCTGCTCTTAAGTTGACATTACGCTCAATGCTTTGACTTGCTGTAAATGCGCTCAAAGCTGCGTTGTGAGCGGCGTCGAACATGTTGAGCACACTTGTGTGACTTGTGTGGGCTTTGTCTGAAGCTGTTCCCATTATATTAACACTGGCGGCTAAACTATTGAGCACGGCTGCGTGTAATGGGGAATTCGCTCAGACAAACTTGGCGGTGTTTATTAAATATATATGATAACCGGAAATGGTAAGTGAAATTGACCTATTTTTAAATTTAATAATAAAAATGGTTTCCTTGCAAACATATTAAAAAATACCAATTTGTGGTGGCAGCAGGGTTTGAACCCTGGGCATTCTGGCGTAGCAAGCTTTTCTATTAGATCGCAACTTGAAGCAGAACTGCTCAAGCTAATAATGGAGAAGGATAGAGAGAGAGAGATAGTGTAGAGCGTAGTGAAAAATAGATATAGTCTATGAATATGAAGAACAACTGAAATACTTAACTACTAACTAATTATTAAAAAAATATATATTTTTTAATGAAAAAGTAAATATTTTACTGATGTGGCTTATCCAAAAAAAAAAAAAAAAATGGAAAAAGAAAAACAAACACCGACAATTTAATACAAATTTCTTTAGCTTAAAAAATTTAACAAAAATATATTTGTATATATTCTATTAATATCTTCCTAAATTGAATTAGCTCTTAAACTAAAATAATTATTTTGGCATAATAGAATACAAGAGTTCTTTTATATTTACTAATTTATAATATTTTGTTATGCATAGTTTCATCGGCAACAATTATCCACCGTTCTTTCTGACAGTTAAAATAACTGTAATAATAATTATAATTCCCATTCTTTCGCGCTCTCTACCTGTCTCTCTCTGTCTCTCTCTCTCTCTCTCTCTCTCTCTCTCTCTCTCTCTCTCTCTCTCTCTCTCTCT
>NW_022046051.1:25932-79748 GCF_001654015.2 Drosophila navojoa | reverse complement strand
TTTTTTTTTTTTTTTTTTTTTTTTTTTTTTTTTTTTTTTTTTTTTTTTTTGTTTTAGTTAACAAAATGTTATTTATATTGATCATTTTATGTGCTTTATCCATTTGCATATTATCTGGCAGTAATTTTGAATTATTTTTATCATCTTAATAATTTTTTAAGTCATTTTCAAAGCATATTATTATTATTATTATTATTTTAGTTTTATTATTAATATTTTTTATTTATTTTTATACATTCAAATAATGTTAACTGCCATCATTATTACTATTTATTTTTTACTCAATTTATTTTCCTATGCACATTTTCCGCATATTTACTTAACCCGTGCGCTGGTAGGTTTATGAGAAGTATGTAGAGCTAGATTACATAGTTGGGCTTTTAATTGACTGACTGCTGTCCTGAATATGTGCATATCTTGGCCATAAACATGCATTGCTCTGCATGCTCTCTGTGTGCGTGAGTCGACAAGCAGCTGCGCCTGCTGTTGGCATGCAAATGCTGTCCATATAAGTATGCTATAAACATCGACGAGTTCCGTTCGCATCTATGTGTGTATGTGTGTGTGTGTGCCTTGCAGCTGTGCTGGGCATGCAACTCAATGCGGAACATGCAAATTACACATTCTCAGCGCTTATAATTTCTAATTAATTATGCCATAAACGACGCTTCTTGCGGTCATTTCAGTGCGCCAACAAGCCCGCTAGCTACGTGTGTATACTGCGCCTGTACGAGTGTGTGCGTGTGTGTGTGTGTGTGTAGAGTTACTTCTAACCGTACATTAAAGTATTTGGCATTCGCCTGCGAACAACGGCAGGTGTATTTTATTTTTATTATAGCCCAGCTTTCAACTCTTCCGTTGGAATTTTTGCAAGTAAATCGCATAAGTTGCAGCTGCTCGAAAGGCAGTCGAAGCGAATGGCGTTAGCAGGCTGGCACAGTCGGGCAAATTTCAGAAATGAATAGACTTTTAATTTAATTTAAATATATATATTATAATAAATTAACAGAATTATATTAAATGAAAACACATATATGTTGTATAAATGATAAACAAAAGTTGTATCTTAAATAATTTAAGTTGTGTTTAGCAAAAATTTCATTCAACATTAATTAATAATTATTCATTTTAGTCATCGGTAATTAGTAATATATATTTATTAAAAATATTGTCGTGTAGTTAATATTATATTAAGAATTTATAGTGTAGATAATATTGTAAGCTAACATATATTTATTTCTACAAAAAAAAAAAAAAAAAAAAAAAAAACATAAAATTACTTTGAATATCTAATTCAATTTAAATTATTTATATTGTTTTAAATAAAAATATAAATATAATATAAATTTAACTCTTTATTTATTAAAATTAAACTTTATGTATACGCACATTAATTTTCAATAATTCTCCACACGCTTTGCGCCCACTGTGCAGTGCATGCTGCATTTGCAATGTAAAAATGAAATCTTTTCTTTTTTTTTTTGGCTGTGCTTTCAATTTCTGTTTTATGCTTTTGTCTCAACACTTTTCTTGCGCTCTTCTTCTTTTGTTTCCCTTTTCTTTAGTAATATTTCAACTAATGAGCTGCAATTTGTTGCAAATGGCAGCGCCGACGCCATTGCATGTGTCGCCGTTGCCATGGTGCATTAAAGTTGCGCATACGCCACGTGTGCCGTGGACAACGCAAGGGAGGGCACAGCGAAAAGAAGAGGACCGGCCCGGGCGCACGGCAAGGCCATTAAAGCGAGCGCAGTGGCTGTCGACATGACTCAAAGGGCGACCGAGCGTAAGAAAGTCATCAAATAGTTTGAAACAGCGTCAGGATATGCGATACAGGCGCTCGCCGCTCGCCGCTCGCTGCTCGCTGCTTGGCAGCCAAAGTTGAGCCAAAGACGACTAGCACCGATTGAGGCCATGATGCGAAAAGTTCAAGCAAACAGCGCCAGCCGCAGCAAAGTTTGCTGCCAAATGAAGCAGGAGGCTTGGACCCAAGTCTCGGCCAGTTTGCCCGGTTTTCCAGCCACAGCCACAGCCACAGCCGCCGCAACATCCTTGTGCATGTCCTGGAACACAGGCCGTTGATCGATGCGAAGCGATGCGATGCGATGCGATGCGCTGCAAGTGGCCGGCGGGGCATCGTTTTTGGGCCGTCGCCATTATTAGCCAACGTTTCCATTCCAACATTTTAACAATCTTCCTTTTTTTTCCTCTCGCCTTTTTTCACAAAAACTTGGTCCTGGCCAGCAAAAACCCGTTAACAGTTAAGTGGATAAGCCAATTTATGAGTTTCGAATTTAACTTTGTCACTTTTCCACCCCAAACCCCCCAGCCCTTGTGGCCTTTTGGCTCTGACTCTCCACCGACCTCACTCTCTCTCTTTTTCTCCCTTTCTCTCTCACTCTCTCTCTCCCTCTGAGTTTTTGACTGTCGTCGCTTGGCACATTTAAGTGGATTTGTTTTGCTTTATTGGTTGCTCGGCAGTTGCTCAGCTCCACTTTCGTCCCTGGCCCTGGCCCTCCGCTTTCTTCTGTTGTCTGGCAACGCTGCTGACATTTTTAGGCTAAAAGTTTTTTAATTTTTAAATATATTTTTTGCAATGTTTTCTTGTTGCTGTGACTTTTTTTCGATTTTTTTTTTTTGTTGTGCATTTTCATTAATGTTGGTGCTGCTTTGCCTTTTTATTTTGGCTCAATGACTGCAAATATTTTAATACAGCTTACACTGAGCTGCAAAATTATGATGTAAGCCAAGTTAAAAATTAAGAAAAATTCTATACATTTATATTCATATTTATATTTATTTAATAAAATGTTTTCTTCAATTTTTATTTATTTATTTTTTTATATTATTTTTAATTTCTCACTCACTTATATTTTGTTTTCTAGTGCTATAAATATACTAGCTATTTAAGCATATTTTCCTGGCTTTCTCAAATGCCATCGAAACTGTTTGGCAACCATCAAAAAAAGAAAAACGAAAATAAAATAAAATTGGCAAGCCCAAAAGTTTTAACTCATTCAGCCGACTTACGACTCCAATTAGGATTAAGGCGAGCGTTTGAAATGCCGATTAGCGAGCCAACTTATGGAGAACTTTTGGACACAAGTGCCTGTCAGTTGTTATTACTTAAAGCAGCGGCAATTGCAGTTTGGGGCCTTCAGCCGCTTCGGTGCTTGGGGCTTTCGGGTGCGAGTCACGCGCCACAAAAATTGCCCGCAAATCTAGACCGAAAAATAAGTTGAGAGCTCGTCTGGGGCTAGCCAGACGGACCGCAAATGAATGAAGCTGAAGCTGAAGCTGAAGCTGATGATGATGCCCTTGTCCTGTCTTGCCTTGTCCTGTCCCTCCCGCCCTCTGCTGCTGTTGATCGTTGCAAGCGCGTCAACTCATTTGCATATTTGCCAATTTACAACAAAAGAACTGCAACGTGTGTAGCCTTCGAGTGGCAGCTCCTGCTTTGGTCGCTGCTGCTGGTGCTGCTTATGTATGCGACACGAGCATTGAGCGTGCGACGACCTTTGTAGCAGTCGCTGCTGCGGTCAACGCTGCGTATTCATAACAATCAGCCAGCATAGGGAAGCTGCCACGTTGCACTGGCCAAGCGCCTAAAAGCAGGCAATGCCAGGGCCATGGCCAAGCGCCTTTCGGCCACAGCTTCAATTCCGTTTCCTATTACTTGTGCTGACGGATTCCGCTTTGACTCTCTGCTTTCTAGTTACGCTTTATTACTTCTGCCACAGCAACCGAACGCATTAGATATGCAGCCCGCGTCCGATTGCGCCGCTGTCTCTGCACTTCTACAAAATACTCTATATTTCGGGAAAAGCCAGCGAATTCAGAATGCACTCTGTGAGCTTTAAGGAAAAGACAAACAATGCTTAAGTTAAGTTCTAGATCGTACAGTCAAGTCTATGAAAGTAAGTCAGCGAATTCTGATAATTTGTGTGATTTACTAATGCTAAACGTTTTTTCGTAAACGTTTTACAGGCTGTGAAAAATAATTTTCTATATTTTTTGATATTATTTTCTAATCTATAAACTGCTTAAGCAGACAGTCTCTGATGTTGGCAGTGTCTCATATCATGAGGCATGCCTCAGTTAACGTACGTAAACGTTTTACTGGCTTCTCGAAATCAATTTTCATCTACGCGCTAGGGATTGACCTAACAATTAAACAGCTCAAATGATCTGCTCTGTCAGCAGACCTATCCAATGCTTTATATTCTTCTTCAATCCTTCGTAAACGTTGCACTGGCTCGACTAAGCCCAACTACTGCAAAACGTTGCACCGCTGCGCTGCTATTTCAATTCATATTTTTCCAAGCGCAGCCACTTTTCGAATCATTTTCTTCACGTTTCGTTTACTTTCTCCGCCTGTCGCCCAATGCCCAATGAATGCATTTCTCGCTTTGCGGTCGCCTCGACGGTGTCTGTGTGCCTGACTTGGATGGGAAAACAAACTTTAATAAGAAATGGCCCGAGATGTGAACAAACACCTGGAGTCGACATGGAATGCAGTTTACATGCAGCGCCAGCAGAGTTGGTGATAAAAATTAACGACTCCCAAATGTTGCAGTCAGCGAAAGTCGGTTCTTAAATTTTTTAGCATTTAATTTTGGACTGGCTGCGCTCCTATTTGATTTAAATATGCAATTCTTAATAGTCGTAAAACTGCCGTCTCGCCTCCCGCTCCCGCAGCGAATTGAATCCTCACTCGCAATAGCAATCGCATTTACATCCACATTCACATTCACATTCACAGTGGCCGTCGCAATGCCAGTCGCAACTATTGCAGTCACAAATTTAAGCCGGCTAAAAACCGGCTGGGCAAGGGCGAAAGACAAAAATAACTACATTATTTATTTATGCAATATCTGAGTGGAAGGCACGTTGTGCGAGGCGCTGCCTGCTTTCTGGATTTCCCCATTTTTATTTGCAGCTCTAAATGCTGCAACATTTTGTTTACGGCCGACCAAAGGAGCGAAACGCCTTCCAGCCCTCCAGCCCCCTCCCAGCGCCAACAACTGCACAGCAGCCGCCTTGGCTTGGCACGCCGTCTCCCAGCTCCAACTCCAATTCCGACTCTGCCTTCGACTGCGACTCTGTATGAAAATGTTGGGCGAATCCTTCGCATTTCTGCAAATGCTAATTTGTTACACATACCTTCGCAGCTGCTCGCCACAAATTGCATAACAATTTTCAATCGTCCAACAGTGTATGATGATAAAATTGATTATTTTTTGTTTGTCTAGGGATGTTTAATACAAATAAGCTTAATAGACTATGAAAGAATATGCATAAAGTATGGATTATGGAGGGCAAATGGGGTAATAACAATTTTGTGGCCAAAACGGTTTTGGAGACTCACTCTGCAGTCTCTATTATACAATAAAGATTTTGGTTTTTGTAGATATAATATAAAAACAACTACTTCTAATTCTGTAAACAAACTAAAATATAATTGTCTATTAGTTTAGTCTTTTGCTCTGAAAATCTTTAATAGTTAGCAATCGAAAAGCTGTTCTATAAGCTGAAAATCAAATTTTCCATTATTTTCGAACTATTATTGCCAGCTTAATCCAGTCAGCATTGGCCGTGAGCACGTTCGACTGCGAACGTCTAAATAAAATCGTGGTTTAACATTAAACAAAAGTGCAATAATTCCAAGAATAATCTAATGATAATAATGCCAGCACTTACCCATTAAGTGTATAAATTCAGGTTTTTTTTTTTATCACATTAGGGATGGGAAAATATAATTTTTTATTGTGTACTGTTTTTTCTTTTTTAATGTTTTTTTATTGTATTTATTTCATAAAATTTCCATAAGCACAGCTGCTTGCACTTGTATATATGTATATATATAAATTACGACGGATAATTTCTGGAAAAGAAAAAGAGAATTTGCCTCTGGTAAGAAAATTATTTAAATTGCGCGCAAAACTGCAAAATGACTCGCAAGAAGGAAAAGCTTTCAAAAGCTTTGGGCGCTTGCACACGAAACAAAAGCTAAATACTTGCGGCAGCCTTGCGCCTTTAAATGCAATAAGAGGAAATATTTCATGAAAGGAATATTGCATGCACAGCTGTTTCAAGAAATTGCTCTGAAAACTATGTAAATAAAGCATGGAACAGCATTTTCTATGTCAATTAAAAGTTTGACTAGCCGCAAACAGCTGCCTGACACGTGAGCTGTAGTTACTCACACACACACACACTGACATCCACAGCAACACCAATACTTGTGCTTGTAAAATTCACTTGTGGCCCTGCCCTTCACACTACTCTTTAAATAGCGCTGCTACCTTTGAACTGTTTGATTCGCTCGGCACGGCAAGCTCTGTTTGATTTTCACACTGCGCCTAAAAGTAGGCAATCACAAAATTATTGTAGAGCGTCGAGAAGAAATCGGCTCGCTGAGTGCTTTAAAATGCGGCGCTGGTCCAAGTGTTGACCACAATAACAATAAAATACTGAGCAGCTGTAGGCCAACAACAACAAACGAAATGCGGAAATGTGCCACAGGCCAAGCAGCTGTTCAAAGCGAGAGAGAGAGAGAAAGCGAGAGCGCGAGTCTGTTAGACTGTGAGTAGGAGTGAGAGTGTGTGCGGGAGCGAGCTTTTCGACTGACGTTCTTCATATATGCGGCATACCGAATGCAATTCGCCTGCCCATACCCTGTAAATTAAACCGTGGATAGTCTACTGAGACTGTAAAGGACATTTGTAAATGAAATTGCAGCTGCGTTTAAATTAATTTATTTATAAAATTAAAAAAAAAATACATTAAACAGTATTAAAAGTCAAACAAATATAAATAAATTGTAAATAAATAAAAAATCCTATTTTAAGTAAAAAAAAAAAATTAATATTTTATATGCAAGATATTCAATAAATTTTTAGAATTTTGAGAGCATTTTATTGGAACTTCAATTATAACATTTACATAATTACCTAGGGTATATCCAAGTGGTAGCATATGCTTGGTATGTGTTTGCCTAGTATTTGGTTAGTGCTTTGCCTTTTTAATTTAAATGTTAATCGGCTTGCCTCAGCCGCAGCGCACTGCGGCTGCATGCCACGGAAACTCTTCCGCCTGCTGCTTCACGACTTTGACATGTATAAAAATATGAAGTGCGAACTGGCATATATGTATTTCATAATTTGCTGGCGTCATTTGCATACGGCGGCGTGGCCGACAGCTGGCGCCAGTCGAAATGCCTGAAATAGTTAAAGTGACCAAAGTGACCGAGCACACGCACACACACGTACCACTCTCACATATACATACGTGTGTGTACATATGCTGTGTGTATTTATATAAGAAGCGGTCTGTGTGTGGTGCATGGTATATCAGTGGCCCGTACTCGCACGGATCACTTAAGTTTTTATGCTCGTATTTGCACACACACGTCTTTTATTGTGTATTTGTCTTGGCTGCCGCAAATAAAGACGAAGACGGCATAAAGACAGCCCGGCCGGACCGTTGAGCCAGGGAATTCATTAAAAATTAATCCAATGCCGTCGCTGGCGGAGTAAGTACGAGTATTTGGCCAGTGAGTGGGGGAGGGGGGGGGTCGACTTGTTGTCTGCTATTCAATTACGTATGCCACGGCAGCCATGAAAATGACCTGCAGTGTCTGTGCAGCCAGCGCCGTACCCTGCTCAACCTGGTCTCGCGCGACGGCAGGGGTTTCGCAGTAGTAAATTCTAACAACACTTGGGTCGGCAAACCCTCAACGAGACCCCGTCCCCAGCTCGCCCGCCCGCGCGCGCCCCTCGACTGGCTCAACTGCTTGGCAGTTTTATGTGTTTTGTCTTCGCAGTCGCATGCCGCATAAACGGAATTATTTACAATTTATTTTTACCTGAGACAGCAGCAGAAACAGGAACTGGCGCTGTAGCTGGCGATTGCGATTGCGATGGCATTTGCTTCGCTTGTTTGTTTTTGTGCTATTCAAAATGTCTTCATTACCGGCTGCTGAAGATGCCAAAGATGCGGCTGCTCAGCTTCAGTTTCATTGGCTTTAATATGGCCCTGACTCTGACTCTCATTCTGACTCTCACTGTCTCTGTCTCTGTGGCTGTGTGAAGTGTTGCCTGTTTATTTGAGACATTTGCAGCTAACTAATATCCTGAGTGCTCCGCCAAGTAATTGGCTGATGGTCGAACGAGGGACACGCGGACAGACTGATAGACGAACAGACGCTTGGGCAAAGCACCCAAGTCAGAGTATTTAATTTGTGCCAACAATTCCACAAGGGCTCTGTGGCAATTGCTCAACTTGATTAAATGGAAACAACACTTGACTGTTGCTGCCGCAAGCTACAATTTGTTGCCTTTATTATAATGCTCCGAAATTTTAATGGAATTTTACATTGCTCCCAATACAAGTTCCACAATCGAATCGACAACAAGCACACCAATATATTTTATTGCAATTAAATTCACAGATGCAACCCAAGCTATTGCATAATTTAAAATTTAATTGTATTTTGATTCACTTTTCATATCATTTACAGCAGAGTCATATTAAACTAGAGCCTAAAACTAATTGGATGCTATGCAAAATATGCCCAAATGCAGTCAGTTATGCAAAGTTGTGCTTCGCATAATTGTGTAACTGATAAACCATTTAAATTATATAGATTTGACTCTATTCACAATCTGTTGAATCTCTGTCGCTCTGCTCAGACTGCTGCCAAGTGAGTTGCTCAGATCACGCTCAGAGCTCGCAGCTCTGGCAATCTGTAATCTCAATAAACACAAAGCCACCTCTGGTAACTTTCTAAAAGAGCTGCCGGCTAATTGAACGGCAACTAATGCAGCTAAACAGAGACAGAGACAGAGAGAGAGAGAGAGAGAACTAGCTGGATATAAACTTAATCAAGGGCTCGAGAGGCGCTGGCGGCGTGGCAAGTGTAAACACTCTGCATAAATTAGTAAAAACTTAAATGCAACGCTTAAGCGCCAGCCAAGCGCATCTAAATAGACATTAGCGCCCGACAAGGATGCTGTGCTGCATCCTTCAGGCGGACAGAGAGACAAGCTCAGAGTGAAGAGACGGGCACTTGGCTCTAGCCAGCTGTTTATCAACATAATCAACATCATCATCGTGCCACACGCGTCCGCCCCAACCGCTCACCGTCTCGCACTCATGAGCGATGATAAATCATCAAAGGAGCCAACGTGCTGCGAGCCTCACTTGACAGCAGACGCTGCAGTGTTGCAGCATTTTGTGGCACTTGGCATGGCATGTAGCAGGTTGCCTTTATGCGCCGCCCACTCCCACCTGCCGCCCATTAATTGCCAAACAATGATGAAGTGCTCGGCATATTTCTAGTTATTTATTGCAGCTACGTGCTGCCCGCACGGTTTCCTTCGGTTTGGGGCCTAACCTTTCGGCGCTCGTTAATATGCAATTTTTTATTGCGCTTTTTGCAAATCGGCCGCCGCATTGCGACACTCATGCAAATTAGCTGCAAGTATAGCCACAGCCAGAAAATGGCTAGAAATATTTGTGCTAAACAGCATTAGCATACGATCGCAACAACTATTTGTTTTCGCCTGTCAGCAACTGGCGAGCTGTGCACTAAATTGCATTACGTATACGCAGCGCTGTGTGCTGGGTAAACAGGAAACGGGCATTACGCCTGATGTGACCCAGTTTCCCCTGTCAGCCGGCAGTTGACTGGCAAATATGTCCCGCCCCACGTGCCGCAACTAGCTCAGTAGCAAAACAACACTCTAATCCAGCGTAATGGTAATTTACTCTTTCCATCTGATTGATATGGCTTTGTTCTCTGTTCCTTGTCTGCTTGGCTAGCCTCGTGTGCTTTGAGTACCAATTGCCTCTTATTCGCATGTAACTAGTCGCAATAAACATATTTTGTTTAACTGGCAATTGTCATTGCAAACGTTTGCATAAGGATTTGATGTCATCCTCGAGAGCTGAGCTGCTTGGCAGACAACAAGCCTCTGAATAAATAATTTTACACCATTTTCTTAATAGCTAAATAGTATTCACTAGGTTAATTTTTACAAAAAAAAAAATAAAATAAAATAAAATAAAATATAATAAAATAAATAAGTAAATAAATAATCAAATTAACTATAAACAAAATAAATTAAAAATAAATTTTTTAAAATTAAAGAATGAACAAAATGAATTATAAAAGTAAATAAAAACAAATAAAATAAATAAATAAAAAATAAATAAACGCATGAATAAATAACGCAGAGCCTATATATTAAGACTACGTTCTGACTAAAAATAAAGTTAAAAATTCAATTTTTAGCGAGCCAATTATATGTTAATATTTTATTTAACTCTAGCTAAATTTAAATTCTTCAAAAAATTATATTTATGCACATATATAACTTGACTAATCTAACTTTTATTTAATAATCAAAATTATTTAATTTATTCCTTGTTAATTATTAAATTAGTATTAACATTAAATTATTATATGCATTTAAAAAAAACAAATATTTATTCAAAAATCAAAATCATTCAATTCATTTTCTGGTAATTATTAAATTACATGCATTATACAGATATAATATGCCTTAAGAAATTTAAAATTTAAATATGTATTTTACAATGTATTTTAAAGATTTTGTGTACAAAATTTTATAACAAATTCTTTTATTATATCTTACATAAATTTTGGTAATCCCTCGGTAATTCACTTGACTTAACTAAAATTTAATTTTAAGTTTCTTGCTATGACTTTATTTATCAAATATCTAAAATAATATACAAACTTATTTATTAAATATAAAGTCTTAAAATTTTCATTTGAATTTAAATAATATAATTTATAGTAAAGCTGAAAACTTGTACATACATAATAGATTCTCGAACCCTCAACTGCTCTACAGCCAATGAAAAACTATCGAGCAGACACTTAGGGCTAAATATGGTTCAATAAGTGTTTAGCTGAAATAAATAAATATATTGGGATTCCATGTGAGCCCGCCTTGCCATCACAAGTAACTTGAAAATTCCCGTTCGTAATACACTTGAAGCCAACTGCAAATGCAGTCTTGAGAAGGCGCGCGTATTCAGCAGTGGATGGGCATCAATTAATCAGGGTACGAATGCAAATTACTTGCGGCATTTGACATTTCTTTCTTTTCGGCCGAGTCGTGCTGCGTTAACCGGAAACGGAAATGTTGCTTGCATAACAAATGAATTTCGCTCAAGGGTGGCATGTCAACTCGCAGCCATAGCCATAGTCATAGCCGTAGCCGTAGCCGTAGCTGAAGCTAAGGCAGAAGCTGAACCAGAGCCATAAGTTGATGTGGCTGTGCGCGTTTGACAAGTCACAAGGCCTCTTTGGCATTGTTCGGCGAGTCCTTCTGCGCTGGCAGGCAAAAATAAATTGTTTTCTACATATACGGCCCGAGGGGGGGCGGGGCCGCCCGCTGATTGGTATCGCGCCTGCCGTTGACAGCATTCATTCCAGTTGAGTCTCAAGTGGCGCCTACTTTGCCTGCCCCAAATTAGAAATTCCAATGAAAGTAACGCCCATACCAGCGTCCCGTCTAAAATGGGGTCAGAGCTCGTGACCCCCTGTCCCCGGCCATTAGTACGAGCAAAAACAGAACCAGCTTGCAATTGCAGCCCGCTTGAATTTATTAACGCTGTGGCCATGCGTCAAATAAATGTCAAAAAATGAACTCCAAGTGCTGCAATTACGGCCCAGTCCCAGAGATCTGCAGCCCGAGCCTCGAACGACCGAAATATGGAATGTGCACGTACCCAGGGCCGCGACCGTTCAGGCCGCAATAAAAATTGCACGAAAATTTTTTGGCATGTTAAACACAATTTTTTAATGAATTTTCACGCCAGTCGAGTGTGAAATGTGCGCTTGGCGCCCATCTCTGTCTCTCTCTCTTTGTCTCCCTCTCTCTCGCTGTCTCTCTGAAGTCGGAGCTACTTTTAAAATGCCATAAAAACTAAAAAAAAAAAAAACAAGCAGAATAAAGAAATTAATAAAAAAAAAAACACAAATATTTCTGGCCACACACAAAGTGAAAATTGCACGGCAAATAAAAAATTGTTTTTCGAAATTTTGTGGCTGTCACTTGTTGTTGTTGTTGTTGTTGTTGTTGTTGTTGCTGTTGTGACCATCATTGCCGACTGTCTGTCTGATGTTTGAAATGATACCAAGACAAGGCAGCAGCAACAGCGACGATCCTGCGGTCGCGTTACCTACACTAACTGAGCCATTGCGGTTCTAAAAGCAAGTTTATACAACTTTGTATATATCTTTATTTAAGAATGAAGTACAGGAAAACAGAAAAGTGAGCAGTTCTGTACAAAAATAGAAGTGATTTATTATAATTATTTATTATGTAAGCAAAATAATAAATTAATTAAATTATTTGTTTTTAAATTAATACACAATCATTATTTAAAAATATATATATAAAAAAAGGTATACCCAGAACTAATTTGATTATTTTATTTTTTTTTAAATATTTTATTTATATTTTATTTATATATATATATATATTTTTTTTTTTTTTTTTTTATTTATTATATTTATTTCTTTTTATATTAATTATCGCTGATCTCATAAAAATTTGGAATTTCAAATAGGATTTTTAATATTTTTGTTTTAATAATTTGAAGAAATAAATTTGATATTAATTATACAAGCAGAATATACTATAAATATTTTATATTAAAAAATAATTATTTAAATAAATTATTTAACACATTCAATATTATGATTTTATAAGTTGTGCTTTGATATTTTATTCATTATTTTTTTTCTGTATAGATATTTACATTTCTTCCAATGAATATAAATGATAATGTGATAGTCTATAGCATTTCTTTAAGAGCTGATGTGCATAAAAATATTGTTTAAATAATTGAAATATGTTCGAGTCGATGGCCCTTCTCTCGATTACAGCGCATTCAGATATTCCAAACAAACTGTGCAAATATTTTGCCAGCTCAGTTGCTATTTTATATGCCAACAATTTTTTCTCTTTTTTTATGTTTTGTTGCTGTTGTTGTTTGTTTGGTTTTGTTGCTCTGGCCAACACTTCAGCACGAGACAGATGATAATAAAAAATTTTATTACACACAAGCTCATCCATTTGACTTAATGGCGGTTGAATGTGCAGCCTTTTAATGTGGACCCTGGGACGGGCGAGAGGCAGAGGGGCAGAGAGGCAGCTGGGGAGCAGTTGGGGGCAGATGATCTGTGGCAAGAGGAAATGCGTAACTGTCTACCTCTACTTTTTTGTCTGTCCGGGCCAGGGGCAGGCGCTGTGGAGCTGTTGATTATTTAATCATTTTTTGCAGAAACTGACGCTGCTTTCTCAAGTGGAAGTGCATGTAATTTTATTTCATTTGCCATGCATTTCGCTTTATTTATTTGCGTACTTGTTTTTACTTTTTGCAATTTAATTTGTTTGGCATTTGCTGCCGCTACTGATTGCTGTGGCATAGCCATTGCCACTGCTGCAGCTGCTGAATAATATGCCCCGCTACGAGCTCTCAATAAATCAGCGAAATGTGCGCGCAAAATAATAATTAATGGCTGTGTGCGGGGAGGTGTGGGACGGGGGGGCAGGTAACTGAAGAATGATGCATGAAAATTTGTGAAAAATTGCACAAATTGCGCGTCACACGTTGCGGGCCAATATAATTGCCATGGCCAATGCTTGGCGCTGCCTCAAATGAGCAGTCCACAAAGCGAGGGGAGAGGGCAGCAGAAAAAGCATAGCATACATTTGAGCGCTCCTTAATATGCAGCACATGTAGAAAATGAGTTAAACGCTGGCCGGAAACAGACAACACTTGGCTTAATTTCTATGCTGTCTGTCCGGCTACAGCTCCAGCCCCAGCTCCAGCTCCTGCTTCGTCTCATCATTGGCCAGGCGTCATCATCATTTGGCACAGGCACAGAACGAACAGGCGAAGCCGCATGTTCAATATGATTCGTGACATGTTAGGGAATTAGTGCTGCAAGCAGTTGGCGGACGGAACGGGGGCTACCTCTACGGCTCCTTTCGCTTGTGTGTGCTTGCCACGTGCGCCACATGTTTGTCATGCCAAGTGGCGCCAACCGGCCTCATTAATGTGAGTTGCTTTAAGTTTTATTTATTTATTATTGGATCTCTTTTCGTTGTTTTTCTTCTCTTTTCCTTCCCCTGCCTTTGTTATTTTTGGCCGGATTTGTTGCGGCTAATTGCTTTTTTGTGTATTATTCCCGAACAACATGTCGAGCAGCCTCAAACGAACTACTTTACAAGCAGCCAGCCAAGTACAGTCCAGCATTCGGGCAGATAAGCAGAAAACCAAAAGGAAACGAAATAATTCTCGTAGAATTTATAGCCTATTTATGAATAACTGATGGAATATTTCTAGTTTGAGCTAGACGTAGGCATTTCTTGCAGGGCAATCTTTTGGCGAGGCTTCTTCATATGTAAAGTTTTGCGTAAGGCTGAAGGCAACTTAGCTCTACAAGCGCATTCGGTTACACAACAACAACAACAACAACGACAACAACAAGAACAACTTTGGCACCAATGTTGCCTGGTTGGCTCAAAATGTTTGTTGCTGCTGCTTGTTTACATTTTACAGTTTTTGCGGTTAAGTTTACGCCGTGTTTTCGTTTTTCGCACACCAAAGCTCTGGCTGCCAGGGCGCTGGCCTCTTATCATGTTAGCAGCGCTCCGTTTTCATGTTAGCAACAGCACAAGCAACAACAACAACAACAACAACAGCAACTATGCGAAGGCATCTACAGTTACGAGCCAACATGTGGGTGTCAATTACTTCGTCTCCCTGCTGGGCTCGCTCGAACTTCTTCAGTGCGTGCGCGTCTTCGTCTAATTTGTAAAATTATTCGCACGTACTTTCTTATTACTTTGTTTTTGCCATGTAAATTGCATAAAACAAAAGTTTCTCAGTCTTGCATCCTGGGAGAATAGCAACTAACACTCTGCTACATATTGATATGAAATGTGGGCCCCGTGGATAGATTTACTTTGTTGCTCGAACTTCTGGGGGAGCTTCAGCTAAACATTTAAGCAAATATTATATTTGATCAATTTAATACGTATTTGAGATGCTTTATAGTAAAGTTACTTGAATAAATATTCTTTTCCCTATGGAGTACATTTACATTTAGTAAATATACATAATACTTGCTCCATCCCTGACAAGCATTGAAACGAAAAAGATTGAGCAAAAAATATTTGCGGGCAGCGGAAAAACCTTTAAAAAATCTACAAAGCCGCAACAGCGAAAATTGCCATTTATCAAGCGATGTTGCAGCGACATTTAATCAAGATATTAGCAAAATGTTCAATTTATTTAGAAAAAGCCACTGGCCAAACGAAACGAAACGAAACGAATCGAATCGAGAGGGGGCCGGAAAAAGAGGCAAAAACAAAAACATGAACTCAATTCGGGTAGTAAAAACCGCCAACAAAGTGCAACATGGCAAAAAGTGGGCAAAACGAAATGCAAATCGAGCTCTGGGAATTAGTGACAGCCAAGCGGAAAGACTGGCTCCAGTTCCAGTTCCAGTTGCATTGGAGAGCTCCCCCTGCCATCGCCCTGGCCTTCGGCTTCGCCTTCGCCTTTGCCAGTGCCAGTGCCAGTGCCAGAGCCAGTGGCATCTCCCCCGTGAGTTTTCGTGTGACATTTGCAATTGACAGTCGAGTCGTCGAGTTGAGTCGAATCGAGTTCAAGTTAGGAAAACTTTAGGAGCCGTCGAGTGCGAGGCTTCTTTTCAACTGTTTTTTTTTTTTTGTTTTTTTTCTTACCTTCCCTCACGTCTCTCCCTAACCGCTGCTCATGCACTGCGACAATTTAAGCTGCAAAGTTTGAATGTTTTTTTCTTTCAAGTTTTTCAGCTGCGGCGTTTTCCTTTTGGGTTTTGCGGCAAAATGTCAAACGGTGGCCAAAGTTCGCTTAACATCAAGCGAGTTCGTGTGCAAATGGCGGCCCCAAGTGTTGCACTGGGGCCTTCCCGCATAACCCCAATCCCACAATACCTGAGCACGTGTGCACATTTACTAAATATTTCCTTAAATTTTGGCATTTCGGCAATTAATTTTGCCAGCGCTGGTAATTTTTTAGCTGACTCACAGTCAGCTGAAAATATCTCCACTGTACAGTGGGCTCAACTGTAAAGCGACTATATTTTTTTAGTATATCTGATAAGATTTTGTACAAGTCGTAATAATGTTATTGAGCGAGAAAACATAATATTCTGAATATGAGATTATGTTAAAGGTAAATATCATTTATGCAAATTTAGTTCGAGCTGTACTGAACGGAATTTTATTAAGCTATTTTAAGTTTATTAAATATAATATTCTCGTTTTTTTAAACCGAATTTGAATAAATATATATTCAAGTTCTACAGTTTTTTAAGCCAATCCCAGGCTCCACTTAGGTAAGAAAGTACACTACCAATAAATTACTAGCCTAATTTGTTAATTGGCATTTTGAGTACAAGAGAGGCAAATTGTTTCCAATTTTCGCTTTCGTTTCGGTGTCAGTGTGCAGAAGAGGCAGCCCAGGGAAAAGTCGGAGGGTTATAGAAGGAGGGCTCGCGAAGTCTTGTGGCGCCCGGTAATCGTTGGGCCCGTCACTTTTTGCAGCACTTACTTTTAATTAGCAAACAAAACGGGACACAACGCAACGCAGCGCAGCGCAGCGCAACGGAATGAAATGAAATGCAGCCCGAAAGTATGCAAAACTTTTGTTATTGTCGCCAAATAAATTTGCCAATGCGAACGGTGGCTGTCGGTGCGGCGGCAGGTAAACAAGTGCGATCCATACAATTGTGGGCGTGGTCAAAACAACAGCTAACAAAAAGTTTCCACGAAAAATTATGTGGCGTCAAATGCGGCGAGTCGATGGGCGGGGCCAGAGTGCAAGAGGCGCGGCAGCTGGTTTACCCCATGCGGTTGCCGTCGCCCAAAATTTATGTTGCACTATGAAATTTAGCGCGCCAGGTGGAAAAGCGGCGGGAAAAACCCCCAACTAAAAAGTATAAACTGACTGCAAAAAGTTGAATGCAAAGTTGTTAGCTGGCGATGGGCGGCAGTCGCTGCGGGGGCGTGGCAGCACTTAGTTATCGCCGCCACTCGCATCCGTCTGATTAGATGCAAGCATCGCTAATATTCCTAAAATGCTCCCAATTGGCGCAACAAAACACCAATTTTAGTCGCTCTCAGCATTTGGTTACGGAATTGGGTCTTGCATAACGTCCCTGAACACTCCATTAGCAGCAGGGCTATTTGTTATGCATGTTAAAAAAAAAAAAGAAACAAAAACGACGAAAAATACAAGTAGGAACGCCACCCAACTTCTGCCTTTGGTCCCGCCCTCCTCCTCCTCCTTAAGAGCTGGCTCATTAGAAAGGGTTGCAGGCGTGACGCTGGCGTAAATCATCAATTAAATTAAATTTTGCTTCTGGGGCCAGTGCTAAAAATTAAATTTTAAAATGAAATGTTTTTGTGAATTATGAGGGTTCACTGTATTAAGCTTAGCACACAATCACAAAACCCATTGTTCTGCCCCTGAAAATACTTGAATTTAGAGACTACACTAAAGAAATCGCTCGATCGCTTCGTAAAATATTATATATACCACATTTATCCATCTATAATGTTTTATGTTGATCTCTGTAATATAATATTAATATATGAATTAAAGAGAATTTTATAAAACATCTTCTTAAACACAAAGAGTTTTTTTTAATATTTCCCTCCCTTCACATAGGCTAATAAAGTAAAAGCTATTAGGACTTCCATCTTTTTTGATTTATATCTGAATATTTGGTAAGACGTTATATATATTTCACAGATGTTAAGCTACTCTTTATATACAAACAACAATCTAATTACAAATAAAGCACAGTTTGTATTATTTTGCAAAGAAAAAACTCCGAATCAAACAAAGGAAACCCCTATTAAGTAAGCTGCTCTATATTGCTCAACTGCTTCATTGTAATATTTTCAAATAATATACATACATATATTAAAGAACAAGTCCACTTAAATACCTGCAATGCATATAATAGATCTATTAGTATTTCGATTGGTTCAGGTAATTGCTTGTTTGGGTTCATCTAGATGCTATGATAGCATCTTATAATTGCTCAGCCAAGTAAACGCGACTTCGAATGCCAAAACCTTGCGTCATGATTGAGATAATTGCAGCTGTGAGCTGTGAGCTGTGAGCAGCGAGTTTTCCCTTTTCGTTGGTATTTTTATTGTTAGTTGAAATGATTTCCAGGAAAAACGTTTACCCAAACCGGCTTCAATAACTGTGTGCGTGTGTGTGTGTATCGCATATCGCATACACAGCATATAAATTACACGAATAAAAACTGAAATTGCTGCAAAAACAGAAATACACTTAAAATATACATAGGAAGCAAGGAAAAGCAAAGCAGTAGCAAAACGAAAAGGAAAGAAGAAAAAAACGGAATATTTATGAACGCACGCCAGGACGAGGAAAGCGAAAATGCGCCAAACGAAACCACGGGAGGGGGACAGTGCGGAGACACCGCCACACACAACACAGTTAACAGTCAAATGTCGAATGGGAGAGGGTTGCGCGGGGCGGCGAGAGGGGAGTCGGGTGTCAAGACCCAACGAACCAACGAACCAAGTCCGAACCTTGTCCGGTATACGGAACACGGTATGCCAGCACCGGGTATGGGTCTGGGTCTTGCTCCTGGTTCGGGCCATGTTTGTTGGCAGATAAAGCAAATGGCAAAAGTGTTTTCCACGCGCGATCGATAAATACGGCGCCAACAAGACGGGACAAATTTTCATAGTTCAAGTGGCGCCTAGGCAAGCGCTACGAGCTACAGTCGACAGACGAACGAGAGAAAGAGAGCGAGAGTGAGAGTGAGAGAGTCGGCCGAGAGGCATAAAGAGCCCAACTGAAATGTGGCCAAAAGCAGGCACTAAAAATTCACACGCACACCACTGAGACGAATGCGATAAAATTATTGAGGAAGTGCGCAAGCAAAAAATACAACAGTAATTGCTTAAGGTAACAGAGCTCAGCGAGCAAATACCCCGTGAACTTGGGAAACTTGATTAGACTTGATATGGATGATATACAGATGGATGATATACAGATTGAGAGAGAGAGTGTGTAACTTGTATAGTTAAGTTTCAGAACTATAGTATAACACTCAATATATGCAGAGAACTTCTCTGTATTTACCTTATCTAGTCTATCTAGTCTATCTAGTCTACCCATATACAAAAATAAAACAAATGCCTCAACGAATATTCTACAGCTCTCAATTTAGTTATAGTAAAGCTCTAAGACACACTCTGTCAGCTGTCCATCATGTCTTCCCACTGTTCTTTTACAGGGTATGCAAAGCAACAGGAGCGAGTGCCACCCTGAGATTGAGAATCATAATAGTATAAGCAGAACTAGCTTTTATGCGGGCAACAACAACCAACAGCTGTTCAGCGCTTATTGCCCATGTTTGACTGTGGTCTGGGCCGTGTTGAATCATCGGCAATGCCCTGAAAATAGATAAGTATCACGTGTCATTGTCAACAGATATCCAGCCATGTCATACGCGCCCTGAGATCCGCACAAATACCCGCTAAACCTGTTAAATTAGCACTGGCTTCGAAATGCTTTTACGATTGAGGCGCGTGTGTGCCGGGAACCCAGCAAAATTAATACTAAAAGCAAAAGGAAGAACAAGCTGAATAAAACAAAAAATTAACTTGTCTATTTGCGTGGATTTCATTTTTATGGCATTCGCCAAGATTGTGACAAGTTGCGTTGTGCGTTGATGGCTTCGACTCTGGCCTGGTGATGAACGCGTCATCAGCCTTGGGCCGCTGGTCTTGGGTTGGCACGATGAGTCATGCTTGAATTTCCAGCTTGATTCGTCAGCGGTTGGGCAACAATTTGATATGCATGGCAAGTGTGGAAGAACTTAATCCCTGAAATACGCAATGCTCAGACAAATACGCATACAGACAGGCGGAAGGCATAAAGAGGCAAGCAAGCAGTTTGAAGTCTAAATTAATTTATTCCATATACATTTTGTATTTTTCTGGAGAGAATTTTAGAAATATATACCATTTATAGCCGTATAATATATTAAACTGTTATGCAATATGTATTAAGCTGTTATGAAGAATGTTTGATACTCTTATATTTTATTCATTCGTATCAAAATATTTTTGTGCCTAATGAATTTTAATACAATGATCCCATTGAAAAGAAAAGAAGTCAGGGGAAATCAGAGACATCAGTAAATTTGTAAATAATAAAAATATAAATAAATATTTAAATATATTAAAACGCCCTTGCAAGACCTAAATGCCATGAGCCTGAGGTTAGATAAACAGATGATTAAATAACAACATTTATTTCTATTAGCATACTCAAGCTATACAGTTATATATTATTATTAATTGTATGTTATATAAAAAGAAATTTCCATTTCATCAATTTCCCACAGACACTACTCAGTAATTTTCAACAAATATATATGTTTACTATTCTATAGTTAATCAGCCTAACTGTGTTCAATCAAACCATTTTACTCAAGCCATATGACATTGGTATATACATATAGCAATAGCTCTGCCCATCAAAAAGGAAACATGAAAAACTTGTTTAGACAATCGATGAAATGCTCGCGATCGAGTGCTGATAAAATTTAGTTATGCATTGCCACTCGGCGCTGGCCAATTTTATGTTTTCCATTCTGTTGATTGCAAGCAATTAATTTGGCCAGCCCAGCCCATCCTCGTGCCCACCACGCGCTGCAGTGGCCAAGCGACGCCCCCGCCCAGTCATAAGTCATCGAATTGCAGGCGAGGCATTGTTAGAATTTTGGCAGGGCTTCATAATTTTCCTACGCATTGTCAGAGCTCTGCTCTTGTTGTTGTTATTTATTCTTGTTTGCTCAGAGACAACAAGCGGGCGTGGCCGGGGCGCGTTATTTGGGCATTGACCGGCAGACAGACGCTCGGACAGACAGACAGACGGACAGAGAGAATGCGACCCTCGAGGAATGGAAAAGAAATAAGTTTGGCGAGCGTATGCGCAAAATGTCAACTCATAAATAATGTTGATAAAATGCATTAGGGGGCGTGCCCAGCCAGCCCCATAATTAGTGCATTAATCTGGTAAGAGGAAGCAGTGGCCTCGACTGCAGTTAGTCAGCTCTGCTGCTGCCGCTGCTGCTGCTGCTGCCGCTGCCGTTGACGAGATGGCAACACAATAGTTTTATTTATGAGCTCTGAGATGCTCCGAAACCAATAAAATAGTCGAATCCGGCTAACGACTGCCAGTCGACAGTTGTTGTTGTTGTTGTTGTTGCTGTTGTTGTTGCTGTTGTTATTGTCGTTGTTGTCGCAAACAACGCCATAATAATAATGTAATGAAATTTATGATGCGCATTTAATGTACTCAACATAGCGCGACAATAAACGACAGCAGCGCCAAGGAACACAAGGACACGCAGGACGCGTGGGACGGCAGCGAGGCCAGCGTTGGGCCGCCTTTGCAATGTCCATTGAACGTCCAACACTTAACTGATTTCAAAATTATATTGCTGCATGATTGTGTGCGTGCGCGTGCATGCCCATGTGTGTGTGTGTGTGAGTGCATTTCTATATGTACAATATGGCATATAATTTTATTGCTTATTGTCCGCCAAGGCAGCCGTCAAATTTGTGCGTTTGTGCGTAAAGGATGGCAGCGGAGGCCAGCGGGCGGCGGCGGGGGACAGCGAGACGCCAGTGTCAATATTTGAGCTGAATAAACGTGGCGGCAATCTGGACATGTATATCTCTCTATAAATATGTATATACGAATATGTGTATATGTTATATAGACAATGCCTCAAGAGGTTGCATGTGGCTCAACATGTGTGTGTGTGTGTGTGCGCTTGTATTTGTGTTTGCTTAGTTCTCACAGTTTTATTGTTTCAACGCGTTGCATTTTATTGCCACGCCACGTTGCACGACTCGATTGCGATTGCAAGGCTTTGTTTGATTATGGAATTGATTCAGATTCGCACACTTCGGCTCTTCAGCATTGCATTGCATTGATAATACGGATTAGAAGAGCATAATGCCATTGAAATATAATACAACTAAACAATTCACAGTTAATTTAACTACAGAACATAGCATAACATGTATGTAAACACATGCGAACATGTGTTACACAATTTCTATTGTTTTACTGCATTTTATGTTTTATACCACAGATGACATGAAATTACACGATGTTTAATTTAATAATTGCTCAATTAGATAAGAGTTCTAATAAACTAATAAACACACCAAGGCACACAGCTCCTGCACTGTTATATGTTATCAAACTGTTATATATATTTTTTAATTATATATGTATATATTTTTATATATTTATTATATTTATTTTTTATATTTTTATTATTAGTTTTAAGAAATTGAAGCTCTTTTAAAATAATTTGTCAAACTGTTATACAGGAAAATTAAAATGAAAACAGTTGGATTCCATCTGTAACCATATCACAATTCATAATTATACACATAAATTTTGATAAGAACATATACTTATTAGTTTCAATCATGTTGCTCTCTAATCGCGATGCCAAACTGCAAAATGTTCAATTTACTTGCCAAAGCAACTGCCTCACTGTAGGCAAACTGCATTAAGAGGCAACACACTTTCACTGTTATACTGCACTGCACACCACAACGTGGACAGCACGGAAGAGAGGGGGTGGGGGCGAGAGCAAGTGTTCGACAATGTGTTACAAACTGGAGCATAAAACTTAATTTCCGACCAAACATTGCGACATTGCAGCTGCAATAGAAGCTGACAGACAACCGCAAGAAAAACCCAATCAAGCTTACACGCCGCATCACCTCGCTGGCTCCAGAAGGGCTCACCCCCTTCCCCTCAGCGGCGGTGAGATGGGACTGCAGGATAAGGGCTATGAAACTAACATGCAACTAGGCGAAGGCGAAAGTAATTTGCAAGCAACTTTGCAGTGTCATAAAAGCCGAAAGGAAAAAAAAAAAAAAAACATACAACGAACAAGAAGAAGCAGAAGAAAAAATGCTGGCCAGCACTTAAATTGTTGCCTAGCATGATGGAAATAATTGAAAAATTTGCAGTGCATAGAAAATCGAATTACGGCGAAAGTGACAGCCGGTGAGATGACGTAGGAAATATCAATTAACAACAACAAGCGCAGAAAGCTATTAAAAGCTTATTTAGTCGATCCCCAAAATAAAAACACGGCCCGCTATGAGCAAATAATGCAAAAAGAGGAAAAACTTTACACAAACAGCCCGCTTGTCGCTTGCTACGAGCCAGTAGGAACAACAACAGGGGCAGTAGAATTAATTGCTTTATATGGCGTGATAATTTATTGAAGCCCACGATGACCAACATGGGAGCACAGGCAAAGAGGAACAAGGAACTGGGCCGGGGTGAGTCGAGGCCAGGCCAGGCCAGGCCAGGCCAGGCTAGGACACGAACATGGCAGGCGACTGGCTGCCTTGTTGGGCAAGGATAACACGAGTATTATGCCGGCAACGAGGCGTAAGGGTCAATCACATTAGAGACATGCGAGCCGCTGCCAGTTGAGCTCAGTTTGGCACAAGGATTGCGGGGTGTTTGGCTAAGGGTTGCCTCACCCGCCTGCATTTTGCAATCTGATTATGTAGCCCGAGCGCGGATGATAAAATTTCTTTTTTCCCTGTTATAATACTCTACAAGCCACTCGAGTTGTGGGACTACTCTGGAAGCTACGAGAGAACTTTAAGCATTTAAAAATGTGAACTATAAATGTAGTTTTTAAAGTGCATTAAAATATGAATTTAGTTGATATGAAATCTTATGATAATGTCATTGGCATCAATTGCAATTTGAAGTTTTATTATAGGGTATCTATGGGCGTCATGTTGTACCGCTGCCGTTCATATTTTGCTCAACGGATTAACGCACTCCAAGTGGGCGGCCCTCGACGTTGACCAGTTCAACCCTCGTTGCTTGTGGGGGAGGGGGGGTTGGGACTCGGTCCGCAGAAGTATGCTATGAATATAATCAGCGCATTCAATCGAGTTAATTTCATTATGAATATGATGGCAGCTAAACGTTTTTCTTCCTTTTGTTTTGTGGCTATTTCCCTCATTTTTATTTTTATTTTTCTTTTTTAATCAGACGCCACGCAATGCTGAAACTTTGGGCATATAAATAATCTTGCCAACTTGCCTGGCAGGACACTAAGGACAAGCGCACAGCAGCTGCTCGTGTTGCAGCCTCTGCTTCTGCTGCTGCTGCTGCTGCTGCTGCTGCTGCTGCTGCTGCTCCTGCTCCTGCTGCTGATGTTGACAAACAAATATGAAACTAATCCTTGGTAATTAGTGCGCCAACTTTTGCTGCATTTTGAGCCAGGACACACAGTCTGTCCGGTGTCCTCGCGGTCCCGCCCCGGCTGTGGTCAGAAGTTGGCACATTCCTTGTGCTTTTTGTGGCTCCCAGCTAGCATAAGTATGTTTACATACATATATATATTTTTTGCGGTGTCGTCGTTCGCATCGTGGAGCGGCGTTATTTTTATTGGAAAAGTTAAGCTCGTGTTTTGATAGGTTTCAGTCGTAAAGGGATTAATTAGTGCGGAGCTCTCGCCAACATGCTGCAGACACTGCAACGCCGACACCATCTCAACCTTCGACTACAGCTTAGACGAACATGCAGACCAAGTCGCATTTGTTTTTGGCTTTTGCATAATTAAAGTTAAGCTGAATCGCATAGTGTTCCCTCTTCCATGTGCGATAAATGCACTCAAATTCACAATGGGCGTGCTACTCGCAGTTTAGTAATCTCCAGTTCGGATCATATAATAAAATGGATATTAAAAATAAGCGTTGCTTAAGTTAAGGCAAAGCAAATCACTATAACTTGACTAATGCCAAGAATAAGTTTTACCATCTTCTTCCTTAAGAAACCTAAAAGACTTGCAATTAATCAGCCGACTACAATTGATGTAATCTGTTATAATAGTTCTCTTTTAAAGAGATACACATCAATTCATCCTAACTTATGTAGCCAACAGCGAAGATGCTGTCGACCAATGACAGCTCTGTACTTGACCTATGATAAGAGCGTCAGGGCTTTCAGTGAAATCAAAAGAGAGATGCAGTTCACAACAATATAAAACTCAAAACCATTTATTATCGGTAACTTTTTGGAATGAATACATGCTGTCCTAACCGCTGCCAGGTACCTTCCACGGTTTAAGTGGTGGATTGGCGATTGCTAAAGCGGCCACAAGAATCAATGCGAACTTCATGTTGGAGATTTCGTCTTCTTCAACTATGTGGAATATACATTTAGAGTGAGCTTATATAGCTGACAATCTTAAGTGTGTCTGACTGCTTTGGAAATGGTTATATAATGAATAGAAATAAATGTTTTGCTTTAATTATCTGCTTATATAATCTCAGGCAGGTGGAGTTTTAGTGTTCGAATAGCTTCTTTTTTTTAAATACCCTTACAAATCAAATCAGTTACAGTCTTCCAAGAGGAGTATAAAAGATGGTCAGCGATTCCCACTATTCAACAGTTCCATTCTTGCACCATGAAACTTTATCTACTTCTTTGTGTCTTAATAGGCGTCTTGAGGCCTCCCAAAGAATAACTAAAATGCAATAAAGAAAAAGAGAACATAATACAAAACGTTTTTATTTAATAATGGAAAAAACAGCAACAAAACTTATGTAAAGGCTACTCTAGCTTTTATATCTTCTGAGACGCGATCAAACATATGAACAGACGGACGAACAACTCAGTTCGTCGCTCTGGTCAAGAATATATATATACTTTTTGGGGTCGGCACGCCTCCTTCTGCCTCATACATACATTGAACAAAACCATCATACCTTGATTTCTCATTGAAAAAAGGGGTTAGGGTATAAAAACGACAAATCGAACGTCAAACCGACTAGGATATACCCTGACTTAGTCTAAAACTCAGCAATGGAGAGATCACAAATTTGAAAAGTTTTGATTTTCTGATCAAGAATATAAACTTTTTTTTTCGAAAATTATCAGAGCTCCCTTTGACAGTTTATACGAGTATTATATTGAGAGTGCGCTTATATACAATCTTATACATTTTTCGATATTTACCTTTCGCAGTTTACCCTAACTGAAACAACAGACAGTCAGCTTAAGAAATTCACAACAGATTCAATTAATTTCACTATAATATCCAATAAATTATCGAGGCGTCTGTCGGTCCTCCGTACCTGGCAACACCTCATCTCGCACAGGAGTGAATACAAAAACGACCAAAAGAATTTGTGGGAGCTTCATGTTTGAGATTCAGTCTTCTTCAAGTATATAGAATATCAGACCAACACCAGCTCTTATAGTTCATATTCTTAAGTCTGTCTGATTGCATTCAAAATGGATGTAAAATATGTAAAATTAATGTTTTTTCCTATATAACATGTGGAAAATATAACATACATATACAACAAGGGGAATGTGGAATTTTACACCTTGTGTGGTGTCTTATTTAAAAGATATTTATCTTTTTTTTATTTTATTATATCATGACCATCTCCTGTTAAGTAGAAAACTGATCAGCAATTCACAGCTCTGATTCAATTCATTTCTGCATTTGAATTATTCTCTTCTCGTTCTCACTCTGCTATGTGTGGACTTGTTTATATTTCGATCTATTTGGCTCTGTGGTCTATTAGAAAGCATAATCATTTAACTAGAGAGTTGCTCACTATTTCTCATGTGGTAGGCACTGTTCAACAAGGTTTATTAATTCGAATGCAGTAACCACGCTCCCTTAAAATTTCAGCATTTGGAAATATTTTTTCTTATCTTTTATTATGAACTGCAGCTACAATTTCTCTAGCGATGTCAGCGCATGATTTACGAGGCCGTGGCCAACAAATGAAAATTGTAGTAAAAACACGCCAAGCTGGGGACATGGAAATAGGAGTTGTGCATAGAGGAAGACTGCGGAAGACATGGGGAAAGACAATCCTTTTTCCCGGCGCTAAAGTTTTGGCCGCAAAACAGGATGTGGAAATAAGTGCGCAGGACGATGAGAGACATGTGAAATGTGTTTGGCTCCCAAACCACTTGGAATAAAATAACAAAAAAGTATAGAAAACGGGCACACATGCAAAATAAACGGGTTCAAGTGGCGCTCGTAAAAACAGGAGCTCAACCAAGCCAAGCCAAAGAATAACTGTTGAATTGCTGGTCATAATAACAGGGCATGCCGCATCTATGTGCATTGCTGTGACCGTATGTGCATGTGTGTGGCTGTCGCGTAGCAACTTGTGGCTAACTTAATAGCAGCTAACAACATGCTGACAAACAGACAAATGTGGGCACATGTCAAGGCCCGTGTGGCCAGAATGCATGCAAATTAAGTAAAAGAAACTTTTGCTGGCATCCCAACGCAAAGGAGCGCTGCCTACATCTATGTGTCATATTTAGTAAACAATGAAAAACGCCAAATCTAATGCCAAATGCACTTACACTTAATACTTTAATAAAGAAAGCCAGCATCAGCTAGCTTCAGATCAATGCACGAGTTACATGAGCTTAGTACAAGAAAAAGCTGTTAAATGAATGACATGAACAACATTAACTCGTGCCACATAACAGAAACGGAACAGAAGAGAAATCATAGCAAGTCTGCTTTGGTATGGATGGTACGAAAGTACTTGAATAATATTTGCACTGGCTTAATATGATGTAGCTAACGGTCACGGTTCTGTTGGCCAATACAGTAATGCACATGATTTATTATAATATCGCAAAGCTTGTACAATACATCGAAATTTGTGTTTTATATATAATCTCAGTCAAGGGAAATTATATTTTTATTATTTTACTCATTTTGATATAGTCCAAGCAGCCTTTTTCATGTATGTCAGGTGTCAAAGCAGCGCAGCAATAACAGGTGATATTTTTAAGTGAATCTCGAAATGGTTGCGCAATGATTTGAAATGTCTATAATCTTATATAATCTGGGGCTAGTGGCGTTTTTGGGTTTGTATGGCGTCTTTTTTAAGATATATACACATATATAATTTTTTTTAAATACCATTACCAATTCAATCACTTACAGTCTCCTAAGTTTGGTATAAAAACTGGTCAGCAATTCACTTTATTCAACAATTCCATTCTTTCACAATGAAATTTCTTACACTTCTTTGTATTATAATAGCATACCTGGAAATTCCACGCAGGAACCTTACTGAACCTTTCTAAAATGCAATAAAAAAATAGCTATATAGCTCCATTTTATTTAAAAAATATGAAGACGGACGGACGGACAGACGGGCAGGGCTATATCGACTCAGCTCGTCGTACTGATCAAGAATATATATACTTTATGGGGTCTGCGATGATTCCTTCTGCCCCTTACATACTTTCTCACAAAACCATTATGCCCTGATTTTCCATTTTCAATGGGTTTAGGGTATAAGAAGAAAGAAAGAAATGTCCATGGTTAGTTATGGCTTATGGCTATATAGAAAAGAGCTCCAGTTCAATGCACTTCTTACGTAAATCTTATACAAGGAAATTCGATTAAAAGAATGACATGAAATCCATTAACACACAAACAGATATATGACTACGCAGTATGCAATAGAACATAAAATAACAGAAACGTGAATTTCCAAAGGAAACATAGCAAATGCGCTTCAGTTGGGGTGGACCGACTAGTATATGCCCTGAACCCTGCCACAATTCGACTCATTCAGAATTCAGATATGGAGAGCTCACAGATTCTTCCACTTTCATTTTTTCGGTCAACAATATGAGCATTTAAGACAATTTCACTTCAAGTTAAAACTTAAATTTGGTTAGTATTTCAACAATTACAAGATTTCTATTGCTCGATGATTGGTGGATAAAACTGTGCAAAGCAAAAGTAAGGTAGTATTCCAATTATTGTTATACTTCGGCTTCAGGAATATAATCTTGAGTTTTCAAATAATAATCACTTCTAGAGTACGGCTTCTGTATGTTCCCCTCCTTCTATCCGTAGCTTACGTTTTCACAAAGCCGTTATACCCTGACTTTAAATTTTAACTAGAAAAGAGCTGGAGCACATAATAAAAACAAGCGGAGGGAATACGCGTGATGCTGCGTGCTGTGAAAACAATCCAATCAATTTATTAATTAAGCAAGCCACTCACTGGCCGGTCAAAAGGAGAGAAATTAAATGGAATGAAATACGCGGCGTATGCGTAACGCTAAAGCGGCAATTGTCTGCTATCCCCTTTAGCTGCTGCTGTAGCCTATTCATCTAGCTTTGTGCAATGGATTTTTAATGTTTTCCATGGGGCGTCCAATGCTCTAGGACTTCCTCTCTCTCTCTCTCTCTCTCTTCATCTTCCTCTTTCTGGTCAGAAGCGAATGCCAATGCCAAAGCGAATGTAACGCATTGTTAAGCCCGCCGCTTGGCACTTTTCGCACGCCAGCTGCGCTCCCAGCGAACAAGAATGGAGTGGAGCTGGACTGAGTGCAGGCAGCCAGAACTTGGACTTTAATGAGCCAGCAGCAATTACGGGAAACATTTGGCGCATTGCAAGTGTCTCAATGCGTCGCCAACATCGTCTGCAAACATTTTAATTGCATTTTCCATTTTATTTTATTGCCTGCGGCGTCTTAACGATTTTGTTGCGAGCCCCGCAAAATATATATTTGGTCCATAAAAACTTTATATTGATTATATGTTTAATATAATTAGCCAAGTATGTTTATGCTCACGGTGCATGAACTCTTTCTTAATGGCATAAACTATGGGAACTAGCTTGCTTTGCCAATCAAATGTTAACGAAAGCAGCGAAGAAGCAAAATTGCTGCTATTGGTATCTAGGCTTAGGGACAGTCTAATCGGTTTGTGGAGCTGACTAACATTTACTGGTTATCATTACATTTTTTTATTTATTTATATGAGACACTCTATTTTTAATCAATTACGGTATTCAGTGTGGTGTTTTACATTTTTTAATCCTAAGAATACACGACCCATTACCCTTTTCTACTTAAGCATAATATTTTATACAATGAAAATGGATTTGTTAGAATTTAGCATAAAAACGAGGGAAAAACTCATATAAAAACTCTATACAAATTATTTTAACTTGACATCATCGTAACTACTTTACATGCAACAAAGTAAGGGATTCGGAACCTTTGTAATTGTTGCGACAAGATTAAATAGCTTCAGGGACGCCAATTTGATTAGCAGAATTATAAAGATAATCTATTTAGCTTGCCTGAAGCGACTTAACTGAAACAAATCAGATATAGGAAAAATCAATTTGCAATGCATTTATGTGAAATTCAGCCTTGACATTCAATCCGAATGTGAATTGAAATGCGAAATAAAATATATAAATAAATAAAAATATATATAAGTCTATATACATATGTGTATGCTTGAGTCCTTCAGAGCTCGTTCATTGGTCTTATGAAAATATAATCACTTAGCTCTGGTTTTTCTTTCTTCAAGCTTGAATGTTTTAGTGTGAAAAATGTTGGAAATGCATAAGTTATAGGCGCGTGACGTCATCTAAATGAAATGCTACGAATTACTCTTCACGATTTCACTCAAACTAAACGCCAGCAAGGCGCTCTTGAGCCCTTCTCCAGTATAGAGTCCTCCAACCAGCGTTGTGCGCTCCTTCTGACGCATGCGCGTGGATTGGGACCAGTAACATGTGCTCAAACTTGACTCACTCAATGATTTGTGGGCTGTTTTTTTTGTTTTCTCTGTCGATGATTTAGTTTTGGGCATGTTAACCCTTGGCTGGGCGGCGGGGCCAGATGCTGACACGAGCAAAAACAATTGCGGCTAATTGACAATAATCAGGCTTCATGCCGAGCCTCATAAATTGGCATAAACAAAGTGACGCCAACAAGGCCAACAAATCAGCGCAGTTGGCATTTTTAATTGTGATTGAGTTGCCTGCATAAATCAGCAAATTAAATTACAAACAATGGCAATAAAATCTAACGAACGACATTTTTAAATACATACAAATACACACACAAATACGCACACGTACATATTCATATATTTATTCGGTTGCTTGTTTATTTCACTTTGGATTGCAGCTTTTGGCTGGCGACAATTTAATTACGATTGTATTTGTGCGTGTGCGTGTGTGTGTGTGTGTGTGTGTGCGTTTGCAAGTTGCAGCCGACGCTCTGACGCCACAAAATATGCTAATTTATATTTATATGAATATGGTGAGCAGCCAACAGTAGAGGATCATTCCCCAAAGGGATGGAGATAGGGGCACAGAGAGGGCGTGGCTCCTGCCTTCGGGAGGGGGCTGTGAAATATTTTTGGTGGCTGCCGCCAGTGACTGCGGTCATAAAATTTATCGTTGCCAAATGCATATTTGTCACATTTGCAATGTATTTGGCGGCGACACTCAAAGAGCAATTTATATGCAACTGGGGAGTTCGACTCAGTCGCCAAAACGCGCAGCCCCAGCGACGATCCAAAGGCCAGCACGCAACCCAAACTAAAGGGAGCCAAGAGGCAGCTGCACTCCAAGCCATTTAATTGTCAGCCTCGCTCCAAAGATGCGGCTGCACTCAAGCTAAATGAATGAATCGGGCAAACGTCTATTTTAAAATAATTTTCTTAACTTAAATTTGTTTGAAAAAAAATAAATAAATAAATAAATAAAAAGGATAATATAATATAAAAAAAAAAAACATTATTAATTATAAAATATTTAAAGCTACTTTTTTCAATATTTTTCTTTGTTTTTATATGTAAAAATAAATATATTTTTATATATTTTTATATGTTTTGATTTTAATCAAAATCTGCTTTAATTGAAGTTCTTCAATTACATATTTTTTTATGTTATACTTAATATTTTATAAAATTACAAAAATTCTTTTAAGCACTTTAAAAATATATTATATTCAATTTCTTTACATATAGAATACATACATAAATACATACATATATATGCCCCTTATGCTGTTCTGTACTGATTTTTTATATAAAGGAAATGTGCAAAATAAAATACATGTAATGCAAACTCAATAATAAACTGCAAATAAATATTTCAGAATATATTCATGCATGACTAATATCAGAATTTCAAATTGCATACTGAAACAAGTAATAAACAAACACTAATTTAGTGCTTAGCCAATTTTCTGAATACAATTGAATGATTGGCAACATTTCTCCTCATCGAATGAAGAGCTTTAATGCATGCGCCCCATGCCAGGTCGTGCTGCGAAGCTGACAAAAACTGTCACGCGGCCGCTGAGTCCTCGCACCTCGGAGACTGGCTCGATATCTGTGTACAAAGGGAATGAAGTCATTTGTAATTAATGAGGTTTGTCACCCCAATTTGCCGCAACTTCAAGCCACGGCAACAACAGCATGCACAGGCCTTAGATGGTCTATGCTGTAGGTTTAACCTGGCTGGCATATTGAAAATCACGGGCCACTCTCACACTGCGAGGGCGACGCTCCGCACAGCACCCCGAGCAATACCAACAACAACAGCAGCAGCAGTGCCAAAGAGAGAGAGAGAGAGGGAGAGAGAAACAGAAAAAATGCCATATAAAAGAAACGCTCGGCGCCAGCCACCCCCACTCGCCCACAATAACAATCTAATTATCTCGTTAAGCACACCAAAATGCACAGCAAACACACGCACACACGCACACACACACACACACATACAGAGATAAGGGAAGGTAAGCAAACTCCCCTCGTACAAGCAGCACCTGTGCCTGGCCGTCTGACACCTTGACAGACACATCCTTGACCCTGACAGACAGACGGCCTGACTTCTGGCTGGATTTTGATTTCGACTTCTGACAGTTTGGCTTGTCGCTGTCTCGTATTTTTGATCTCGTTCGCTCTTTTGTGTTTAATTAAAATTATGTAAATAAATTTATTTAGCTGACATTCGGGCGTAATTAAGTGCATGCTGAAGAGCGCGTCGGGCATTTGCATCTGTTGGCTTCGCCTCGGGGGCCTTGGGGCCGGCCGCCAACGCAGCTCAACTCAGACTCAGCTCACTCCCTCCCATGCGACTTATTGCCAATGTCCGCCGCATGTCTGCTCCATCTTCTTCTTCTTCTTCGTCTTCGTGCCTTATGCTGACAAATTAGCCTTGAAATGAGCAATTTGCAGGCTCTGAACGTGAACGTGAACGTGTCGCGGATGTGTGTGTGTGTGCGTGGCCAATGTGGGCGGTAAGCAGAGCCTTCACTGTTGAGGGCCGTCAAATTGCCGTGCATACCAAAACAGAGCTGACAGCTGCTGTCAGTGGCGACCTGTCAATGGTCGAGTATTAAATATGCTTTGTGGCATGAAAAAGCAATTAAGAGCCGAGTGTTTAGTTGTCAGCGAGAAAATGTGTGCGCAAAAAATCAACGAAACTCTCACCATGGTCAAACCTGACAAAATATCTGAAAAGCTGTAAGTAAAAACAAAACTCAAGTCTACCTAATTGTCCTGGGCAGAGCTCTCTGTTTGCTAATGATCGCAACTTGATGTGCTAATAGCTTGCAAGAATACATATACGAGATGGAACTACAGTGTATATAACATTGGTAAAATAATTTAAATAAGAACTATAGTCTATAAAATATTTGTAAAATAATTTAAATACTACTATAAGTGCTAAAATAAAATTGATCAATATTGAATTGAACAAAAGACTATTTATTATTTAATATTGGGTAGACTAACTTCTCCTCTTTTGGAGACCTGCAAGCACTCCATATTAGACTGAGTAGCGCGGACTTGAGAAATTCTTATATTGCTCTATACTCAACTCTCTTGTATGATATCGATACGCGCGTATACTCTCTGACTTGCAAAAGAATTTTTAGTATTTCCGATAGATATTCTCTATAACGGCATATAACATTGTAAGGACAATCTTAATGGATTCAACTTTGTTTACATTATAGACGTTTTTGAAATATTAAAGGGCTTGCATTCAGCAATAATAGTTTAAAACTCTAAAATAGAAACTATACAACCAAACAAAAGTAAATCATTTTTCTTTATATAAGAACATAGTTGTATAGATAGCACAACTTGCATATGTATGTAGCTTTTAGTAGTAGAAGAAACAGCTATTCGATCCACATAACATTATATTAATATTGGTTTACATTTACATAGAAAAATATTTCCCCAAAGATCGATTTATTTATCAGAAAGTAAAGCAATCCAACAGCATTCAAAAGGCGTCCCCACACACTTTCTTCATAATCCACACGTCAATTAATGAAAAGGCAGCAGGCCGCAGCAACAGCAAACTCGAAATATGAATAAAAACATGTGCTACAGCAGTGCCAGCAACAGCAACAGCAACAACAAAAAAATCAAAACGAGGGCATGTGAAGGACTCGCATGGCCAGCGCCGTGATCCTGTCGTGCGTCACCACATTGGGAGCCATGCTGACATCGACATGGGAGAAATTGTTTTGATGAATGCCTCGATTTAATTGATGAATGAGTTTTTAAGCTGAAAAATCGAAGCGACGAGCTCAACAGTCTCCCGAATGAACAGTGCACATTGCACATGTCAACCAGGAAAAACGCACACATACACACACACGCACGCATACAGTCGCATATACACTTACAAGTGTTGGGCTAAATAGCTGCGAATAACTGCTGAGATATGAAATTTACATATAGTAATTATAAAAGTTCTTTCGAGCATATCTATGCCAAGCAATTATTGGATTATTTTTTTTTTATTTCTTATAATAATATTTCAGTCATTTTTTCACTTCTGTTGACCCAAACAATTGCTACATAAAAGTAAAAATTAGAAGGAGAATGACATAGAATATCCCACCAAATGTGATTTTAAATAAGAGTCGGAGTCGAATTATGATCTGTTTTCATTGTTCTGCGTATAGATCATCTATATATAACCTATAAAAAAACTCTTGCGGTTGCTAGCTTACTTTATGTCCAGTTCCAAAGTTAACTGAACCGCCATGATCCAATATAAACCTATTCATATATGTATATCATGTATGTATGTCATCAGTTTTTAGTAAATCATTTATTCATAAAGGACATCAACGTAAATGCGATGATGATATAAATTAAAACTGACAAACGGCAAGACCCGAAGGCCTCACAGGTGAAAAAGTCACGTTGCAAATCAATATATATTTAAATATTGGGGCTCAGCTGTGGATAAATGTGGAAGTGCAGCTTGGACAGGTGGACCGCAGTCGAGAGCCGGCTGGAGCAGAGCCCATAAATAAGTCAGCCAAGCAGTACACGGACGCAGTCGTAGCATAAAAGTTAACAATGCCAAAAAGTATGCAATACAAATTTGAAAATCGCGGCACAGCCACACGAAAACTCTAGTCTAGAGCGCAACAATTGCCAGCCACAAATATCAATCCAGCTGAAAAAGGAAATAGGGGGCAGCACGGAGAAGAAAAGCAAACATAGCGTGTTGCCTTAATATTACAAGTCTCTCTGGCACCGGCTCTGCCCCGCCAAGCCTTTGGCCCCAGCTCTGCCGTCCCATTTCAGTCAGTCTCTGGCCCTGGTATGCAATAATATAAATTCCAGCTGCAGAAGCACCAGCTCAACAACAACAACAACCACAACAACAGCATTATATACCCCAACCATCCGCACTTTAATCGAAACCGATGTTGAGGTAAAATAAAAATACTAAAATCAACAAATTGCGAGCAGCATGGAGTAGCTCTGACTACTGGAGAAACAGCGAGCATTCCCAAAAAATAGCCAAAGGTGAGTCACTTATTATATACGTATGTGAAATAAAAAGTATTCTAAAATCAAATAAGAAAATATACCAAGTACTGCTTGGAAAATATACCAAGTAGAATATCGAACTAGAATTATCAAATCTAATCAGAAAGCAAACTAGTAACTGCTTGAATACAAATTCGAATATTTAACTTCGATTCCGATGAAACAATGAAACTCTGTAGAAATAAAAATAAAATAAAGCTTTGAGCAACATCTAACAATCTGGAAATAAAGCATAAATTGAATTGAATTGAGTATAATAATTATGTTTCAATATTAGCTGATATTAATTGCCTTATATAGGGAAAAGGTAGAGTATAGGGTATGTAAAAGTGCAGGAAGCTCGCATCCCTAGCCGAATCCCTTCACCCTTCACATTGAACTGTATATGTATTCTGCTATTGAAGCAAATGTTTCGCAAAGTCTTGTGGTTTTCTCTACAACAGCTGGCGGTTGGCCGGACTCTACAGATGGGCAGCTGGGGAGGAGCCTTCGAATGTGAATTAATGGAGTAATTTATGAAGCCTTTCAATGCAGCACAATCAAAAATATTTCGCTTAACACCAAACCATTTCCAGTTTATTCAACTAATCATTTTGCATCACAGTCTTTGTTTTTTATTCTATTCAAATTATTTTGTTAAGCTATCTGTTGGGTCTCTGCTTGGCTTTTACTGTAAATTCAGTTTAATTATCCTGTGCAACTTCCTAGCTACTTTAACAATTTAGTTTTGCAGCATTTACCGCACTTGGAAGGTCAGTGTTTGAATCGCACTGCTGCACTATCATAATCAGCTCTACTTAATTATATCGCTTAAGCGTTCCTCTCGGAGCTCTGTACGCCTACCCGCAGCCATGCCCCATTAAGTGAATGCGACACAACATATAAAACTTGATGTGCCGCGCACGCATAAAACAAAATTTCAACTGCAATTAGTCCTGCACTCTGAGTCTCTCCCTCCCACACACACACACACACGCGCCCTCCCGCTCTCACTCTCTCTTTTACGCTTTGGGTTTCTGTCCCGCCCGCCCTCATGATAAAACCATAAAAAATTTTGCGCCAACATGGCAAATAATTTGGCTAACGACATTTTGTAACTAATGCCGGGCAACCGCAGCTACAACAGCAGCAACAACAACAACAACGATAACCATTAACACGCCGACTCCTCGGAGCGCTGCCCGCCGCCCTCTGCTTAACTAACGAAATGCAGCGCCAACTGGTCATTAAAAGCGCCCCATAACGGTTTATTGTAATGCCGGCGCATAGGCCAAGGCAAGTGGCCACCCTCTGTCCAGTTTGCCTCCACGGCGTTGCCACTTAATTAGAAAAGTTTCGTTGCGTCACGAGACAAAAGCCATTGACAGCGACTAAAAGTTATTCCAACTGCATTTTCACTTGCCGCCAAAAGTTGCGGAGGGCCAACCGACTAGCGAATGCCCTTAAATGAGCTAAAATAAAAGCGAATATAAGAAATCGAATAGATGATGTTGTTTCAATAAATATATCGATTTAAGAAAATTAAACGACTAATTAAATATTAATACAGTTGGAATAAACAAAAAAAAAATAAATTGAATAAATGAATACCTTTGCCATCAGTTCCATTCAAAATTATAAATAACAACTTAATTTGATGAATATTTAAATTTTAAGATGCCGTTTTAATCATATACATATATATTTGATCAAACAAAGATAGATACTTACTTATATGTATATATAAGCTTGAAAATGAAATGGGCATCCTTCCTGTGCTATGCATCTGCTTAAGTACGGGTCTATTAACAGCGATTAACGACTGTCTCTGGCAGACTGGGGCTACTCAGGCACTGGAAAAGTCGAGCTTTATGCAATGGAGGTTAAGTCAACAGACGCCACCTGCACAACTCTATTTGCACATTTTTCCAATTAATTGCTTTTACGTGGGCCACACACACACACACACACTCACACTCACACACACATACCCGCGAATGTCAACAAAAGCCGCGGCACGAGGCACAAGGCCTCTGCCGTTGTCCTTGCGCCCCTGCTCCGGCTCCGTCTCGGGCTCCTGCTATGCCCATTGTCAAACCACCCGCTGGCTGTGCGGCTGCCACAACCATGCACGCAAAATAAAAAAAACGAACAGAGAGAAAAAAGAATCAAGCAAAGATATAGACTCATCAATGCTTTCAATTGAAAATTTTTGCACGGCCGTTGCCGACTCACGTGACACTCGCCGGCTGTAGCTGGCCGAAGGGAACAGCGGGGCTTTTCCCATTTGTATGCTGAGGGGGGATTTTCCGAAATTGCTGGAAATTGGAACTGCGCATGCAGCAAACAATAAGCAGTTACAATAGTGGATCCAAATGTAGGCCTCTCCTCAGCACGCCCAGCGACAGATGTTTTGCCACTGTTTGCACAGCAGCAGCAGGAGCAGATGCCCCCATTCAATATCTATGCAAAATTTCAGCAATATTTGCTTGGATATATCAGTGTACACAGCATATATTGTATAAATACATATATGTGGAGAATATGTTACAGCTGCGAATTACATTTACTATTTACTTACTGATTGCTATTCATATTTGCAATTACCTCACTTTTACTCTTTACATGGGAGATCGTGTTTTTATTATTATATTGAATTAGGAATTTTTGTATATAGTTGTATTACTGAATTTTTAAATGTAGTTTTTAGACTCTGCATAAAGTTAAAACTAAGCTAATAAATTTCATTATCATAAAAGTCAAAAAGTTACGTGGTATATCTAAAATTAATATTTGAATTTTTATATTATATTTTACATATATATTTTTGTATATTTTTATTTTATTTATATTGCTTATTATTTGTAATTTTTTTAAATATTTTTCTTATACATATATATAATATTTATTATTTATATATTTTTTTAAATTATAATATAATAAAATTATATAATATTTATTAATATATAATATATATATGTATATATACATATATTTTTTTTTTATTATTTTTTATTTTTTTTTTTTTTTTGAATATTAATAAAATAAAATTATTCACATTTGGCGTATCATTTGATCATTGTTGTTATAGTGCATTTTATATATCCAATTGCTCAAGCATGAAAATTATATAGAAAGCCATTGTATTGTAGCTCAATCGTCTGGTTATTTACTTCGTTCTTCGTACCTCTCACTGGTGATGAAAGTATCTTTACATCACTTCTGCATAAGCTGTTGTAATTCAAACATATTAGTGATTCGATCAGTAAGCCAATTTATTAATATTAGTATCTGATTCCCATTTTTAATTATTTATTTATTTTTATTTTTTCAATCGAAATCCACTTTAATTATAGTTCCCTTCAGCTAAAAAATGCGAAGTGATTTGGATGCGCTGCCTGTTTTGTCGCATAGCCTTCAATTATACCTGTAACAAAAATCGAAAAATTTGTATTAAGTTGCACCTTGTTGGCAATTTTCATGTTGAAGCAAAAGCTATATAGCTAAAATATATATTTACATATATAGTCCCTCCATATATAATATATTTTAGTCATGCAAACTAACTGGGACAGAGATCAAAATTTCAATACTTGACATAAATGGAAATAGGCGTAACTTTGTCTCAGCAGTCAACGCCTGCAATGAAATGAGAACACTTTGCATTTAGTTCATAGTGAGAAAAAGTCTTGAGCACGCGATTGTATGGCACACCTCCAATCGAGCGAAAACCACAAGGAAATGAATAGGAAAAATCCGGGCGAGTCTAGACGACGACAAATGAACGGCAGGCATGAGGCTTTAAGGACTTTTTTTTTTCTCTGACTGCCAAAAACAAAACAATTTGTCCAACCGCAAACCGAGCGAATTAGCTGGTTCCACGTTACAGGCTCCATGCTACATGCTCCATGCTCCATGATCCATGCTCAGCGCCTGCCACTGACAAGTCAATGGAAAAGCGGACTGTCAGAAGCAAGCAAAGTGAAACCAATCCAATTGGCGGCTTAGAAAAATGCAGTTGGGGACACAAATCTTCAAACATGCAACTTGGCGGCAATTGAAAACTCATTGACAGTTGACAATTGGAAGGAACAGGGCGAGGCGTGGCAAGGCTGGGCAAGGCGGGGCAAGACGGGTGCGGCATGCAGCCAACAACGGCCTGCGGGGAAAACCAGACCAAACTCAATTGCAGTTACATTTCCATTTTGAGCTGATTTTTTTGTTTTCTCTCTTTATTTTGCCTTTCTCCATTTTTGTTCTTTTTTTGCAGAATCTTGTTGTGCTGCTTGTCATTGACAGCAACAACTCTTGTTGTTATTCATTTGTTTTTCTCGTTCGATTGTTTGCTTTCCTTTTTTCATTTTTCTTCACAATGCGAAGACATTTTCTATTTGAAATTGTCAGCAGCAATTGATATGCATTGCTGTGGTTGTTTTCTTTACTTTTCTTGCTCTTGTTCTTGTTGTTTTTGGTTTGTCTACTGATTGCGTTTGGCTGCCAGGAAATTGAATCGCATGTAAATTGACAAGCGAAGCATGGCAAATTATTGTGGCAATAATGAATGCTGGCTAATGAAGCGAAAAACAATTAAAATATGCGCCGCTGATAGTTAGAGTAATAACAAACAAATTGCTTCGCTATTGCCAAATAAATTGAGGCACAGTTGAACGCCTCTGCAAGTATGCAGCGAAAAATGCATTTGAAATATTGTGCTCCACTTCGTTTTCATCGGATTCAAGTCTATTCTATGTGTGTGTGCGTGTGTGTGTGTGTGCTGAAATGTTTTTTGATTTGAAATTTAATGCACGTACTCAATGAAGAAATTCCAACAGCAGCGCATTAGCAGACATGCCCCTCCGCAGGGTCAGCAGCTGGCTGACAGAGCGAGAGGGAGAGCGAGAGCCAGAGAGAGAGAGAGAGAGAGAGGGCAGGCCGTGATGGCTGCCAATTGCTTTTCAACATATTTGATGCGGCAATGGCGACGAAGACTTTCGACATTTTGCAACTTGGCCACGTACAAAAACGTTGGCAGCAAAGTGTAAAACCAACAGCCACAACAACTAAAGCAACAACTGCAGCAACAAACACTGCTTAAGCATACAGAATGTAGTACACACACACAAACATGCATAAGATAGATGTGTGTGTGTGTGTGTGTGTGAAATGTTGACCGAACAACAAACATCAAATGTAATCGCAGCTAATAAGAAAACTAAGCAGATCCTTGCAGGTCACGATTTACGCTCGTTTCGCATTCGATTTGGATTTGCGATGCGCTACGGCCAATGCCAGTGACAGTGGGGCAAACCACAATGAGAATCGACTGAAGTAGAAAGTGAAAAAGCTGAAGAGTTGGACTCGAAATGCTGGTATAATATTTATTTAGATTATTATTTATTTTTTGAAAATTTTAACTATATATTTCATTTTTTAATAATATATTTTAATTATTGATTTTTATAAAAATTTTGTTTTGCTATCAATATAAAATTTGCCATCATCTCATACAGATCTCCACGAAAATTTGTTTAAATTACATGCAAATAGTTTTCAGCCCACTGTGCCAACTGGACTTCTTCTTCGCTTGGCATGTCAATGGACATTTAATGGCGTGCGCCATTATGCAGCGCATCAAATGCACCGAATACGCTTCGTTGGCAATAAATGCTGCATGGCGACGTTTTGGGGGCAAGCAACCGGCCGGGAGCTTCGCTGGCAGTCTTGGCCTCAGCTGCCAGCTCAGTGCCAGCAATCTCTGGGTGTTTCAGGCTGCGACCCTGGACACGATTTGCAATTTTGTGCAGCAGCTTTCGCTGCGTCTCTCGTAATTTTTCGTAAATTTCTACACGTACTTGCATTCCATCTTCGTCGCCGTCGCCGCTGTCCGTCTACGGGTTTCCGTGGACTCCGGCCCGCCCGGCCCGAACGGCATAACCTTTGAATAAAATTAACATTATCAGCGCCCCACTATGGCCGCCATACAGCAGCCGATGGTGCAGGTGCATACTCCAAGGATCAATAAAAATACTGAATGTGCTGCGGAGCGCCATATGATGCGACGGCCATTAGGATGAAGATTAAGGTCGTTCCTACTTGCTGGCGAGAAAATATGGGGATTAGTGTTCTCCAGCAAAAGTAATATAAGGAGATCAGCAGCACATCGCCTAACTGTTGGGCATTTTAAATTTCGGTTCATAAAATTCAAATGAGCCAAGTTTATTATAAATGAACATCATTTTGCCTGCATTGCAACTCGTGTAGAGTAGACATCAAATATCTGTTGGCTTATCCAGCTCAAATACTTCTCAAATTCCAGCTGTTCAAGCCTCTTTCAGTATGTTCCTCATGAAGCCAGTTAGAATTTCGATTGAATCGTAGCTGTTATGTCAAATTGTTTGTTCGCCTGCTGCCCAATGAAATTTCCTTACCAACATTTTTTTTCCACATTCGATGGTGGTTGGGGGAACACACATCAATTACGTATTGCCGCACACTCGGCGCCCCTCGATCGAACAGCCCAAAAAACTAATTGGTGGAAAATTAAGTTTTTGCACAAAAATGTTGCGCAAATTGAAATGCAATCGGGGCAAAGCGGATTATTGAAAAACTTTTATGATTGAATTTTGTGGCGCATCCAACAAACGCCCCCAAAAAGCGCAACGGGAACTTAATGCAGGAGTCTACCCAGACTACCCTGTCTCACTGTGTGTGTGTGTGTGTGTGTGTGTCTGTCTGTCTGTGTGTGCGAGGCACATGTGCGGCTGGCAGAGCTTATGTATGAGTTCTTTTATCGAATGTTTGCCAAAAAGGCCAAGAATTGTGCCGTTGTAACATCTCGGGCGCCCCGCCCCCTCTCTGCCCCGCCTCCAGCCAGCCTGCCATGGGGGCTCTGGGCTGCGTCCTAACGATTTACTCGTATATTTTGCTACTTTCGCTATAAAATATAAATATGCAATAAAACAAAACGACGACACGCCGAACATATGCATTACGCTCTGCCCGCCGCCCGCCGCCCTCCGCCCCGCTCCCTGTGCTGCTCTGTGGAAATATTTGCTAGAGAACGAAGACATAAACTCAAAAATATGGCGCATTTGGCAAGACAAAAAACAAACGGCACTCGCTGGCAGCTAAAAGCTGGGACCGAGGCCAAGACAAAGGCATTTCTAAATAGCAGTAGCAGTCAGCCAGTCAGCCAGTCAGCCAGCAGGAGAAGACATGCCAACACATGACTTACTCAGGGGCTGCAACGGGGCGTATACGTATCGCATTGTTGTGCTAAATTGCGCGCTCAGCTGGCGCACGAGTTGACTGCATTTCGCTGCTTGCAACAGTCAAGCGCAGAAGGGAGCTCGACTAGCGCAGGGAAGGGCCGGGTGAAGAAAAGAAGCGCCCACTTTATGATACGCCCATATGCTGCAGCAACAAAACTGAAAGAGGCACGGGGCAATAAAAAATGAAAGGCTTGACAGGCACATTCCCTAGGCAAATCACTGCAGTTGCACATAAAGCAAATCGTTCGGCATTTGTTTTGATTCGCCATGATTGTTAAAAATATCAGCGTCGACAGATGAGATGGGGATTGCAATAACAGATACTCAGCGATGGCTTGTGAAAGTCCTAAAATGTCAAGAGGACCTCGCACTGATTTGACTCTGAAATTGTGTAGAAACGATTTCGATGTTTACGAAAGCGAATGAGACTTAGAGACATAAAAGAATGAAAGTATTTATATATACGAATATTGATATTAAATAAAACAATTGGTTGACTAAGAATTATTGAAGGAATCAAAAATAATTGACCTGCCAAAGAAGTTGATATTAATTTTAATTGAATTTCTATTTTTTTATTTTTTTTTTTTTAGATGAACATTAAAAATAAATTACCTTTTCTTTTTTTTAATATTTTAAATTTTAGTTTTGAATCAATTAAAATATATTTAACAATTTAGTTTTTTTTTAATATCTACAAAAATCTACGAATATAAATATCAATAACTCAAAATTATTGAAGGAATCCAAAATATTTGACCTGCCAAAGAAGTTGATATTAATGTTGATTGAATTTTAATTTTATTTTATTTTATTATTTTTTTTTTTTTGCATTATTTTAAATTATTAAATTAACTTTTATTTTTTAAATATTTTTTTAATATTTTTTGAATTAATTAAAATATATTTAATAATTTTTTTTCATACAAAAAATTTAATTATAATTCACAAAATATACATATAAAATTATATTAATCACTGTAGCAGCTAAGCAATATAGGTGTATTAATATTACTTTTAATTTAATTAATAAATTGAATAAAATGTAAATTTTGAACAGTTTTATGTGCACTATTTTTTATTCTTCTAAGTGAATAAATAATTTATAAAGTAACAAAATAAATATAGCTGAAACATTCTTAAAGAGAAACTCTCCCTAACCCGAGTGCTTGATTGAGACGCTAGTGCAAAGTGCATATAATGCGGAGACAAGAGTATTATAAATTCCTCTCCACAAGATAGGTATATGAATATTATATAATGCTATTACGCCAACCCCTGACCAAGAGCCACGTGATATTGACTGCAAGTGCGAGTGCGAGTGCGACTGGTGTGCACACTTTTCGCATCTCCCATATGCAGGTGACCTAACTGACCCTTTTAACCAGCTCTCGAGTTGATAGCGAAAGTTCCTTATCATAATTTACAAGACAATTAGCCAGACATTGGCCTCAGTCTGCGACATTGTGGATGCGGCCGCACTCCACCATATATCGATGGGAAAAACTTTGTCTGTGAAATGTTGTTGTTGATGGGGAGAGAGAGACATAGGGAGAGGGAGTGAGAGAGCTTCTTAAAGTTTACAGGAGCCGCAAGGGCCGCAAATGCCAGACAATAATTAGCCAAATTTATTGTAATTAGGCGCACACGCATGGACCACATGGCACAGGCATACCCCCAGGCATGCGTCCTCGGGTCCCTATAATTATTATCATTACCATCTGTGCGGACCTTCTAACTATTGTCGCATGTGTGCGTACGAGCTGAGAACGCATTTAATTGCACAAAGCGACAGTTGCCTTGCTCTTAGCGTCTTTTTAAATAATTCAGTTGGCTGTAAGTGCCGGGCTGCATCCATAAGCTGGCCCAGGCTCTGGCCCTCGCACATGGCTAACGGCAGCGAAACACGCCAAACACAAAGAACATGTCGGTTAAGTAACTTGCAATGGGCATGGGCATAGAACACGGGCTGGCTCAGGCAGTCGAGTCACGTCACGGCATGTCGCTAATTTTTCTACACTTTTTTTCACCTTTTGCGAAGCTGTGACGAAAGTTGCGCGAGTTTCGAGTTTTGGTGCAATGCGTTGAATTAAGTTCTTTTGTTCAGCTGTTTGAAATATGAGATACTCTAACTGTTCCTAATTCATAATTGATACTGAAGAAGGCAATATATTCAACTGACTCTCAGCTTTGAAGGTGTTTTCATAAATACAACTTTGAGTTGAATATGGAGCATATATTTAATATACTTATATGTAGGCTTATTACAATACTCGCGGCTTACAATATTCGCAGTGCAAGGAAAGAACTCAAAATAGTATATTTGTTAAGCTATATTTTATTTAAAAAAAAAAATTACATATTAACAAATTTATATAAATTGAATATGTTGGACATAAACAAGGTCTCTATTAAATACTAACACAATGTTATGTGCAAGACTTTCATAACAAAGATACCTGAAAATTAAGATATAGTCACATTGTTTATTTCTTGACTTCTTACTTATAAATTAAACAAAATCTGAATACAACAATATATCATCAATCATAACACAAAACATCAAAATTGTCTTTTTCTGGAATTAATCAACAATATAAATAATCCTTTTATTAAATTACAACAGAATACTTTAGGTTTTATTATTTTAATCAGCATTCTTATTTATTTATCATATTAGTCTTTTCAAAACTAATGTGATAGATAAATTAATTTAATTTAATTTACTTATTATTTTTATTTAAAAAAAAAAAAATTTAATTTAGGTTTTAGGCAACAGAATTTCATATTTATAGAAATAAAATATTCATAGTATTCATATTATAATAATAATACTCTAAGATTGATTGAATAGCTAGCTAACAAATAATTCTTGTTCTTGGTGTTATAAAATCTCTAAAAATATTATATATTTTAATATCCTGTACAGAGAATAATGTCGTGATGGCCTTTAAGCATAAATTGACAGCTCTCAAGAGTTTGTTGAATATTCGCTTTGAGGCGCCTACATTGTGACAGCAAATGGGCAGAGGAAAGCTCAGCTTTGAGTTGAATGGGGAGCAGTTAGCGACACACACACACACATACACAAACAAGCACACTCACACTTGGAAAAAGTGCAGCATACCGCACGGCGCACGTTTTCTTTTGTAAACTTTATTATTTCGTGTTAAAAGTAAATAAACTTATGCGGGTCTGCTCACCCTCCTGCTCTCCTTATCCCCTCCCCTGCTCCATCTCTCGTTCTCTCTTTGGCTATCTGTGCAAGTATCCACACTTAAGTGAAATACTAGACGGGGGACTCGCACATGTGTGTGTGTGTGTGTGAGTGTGAGTGTTTTTATTACTGCGAGCGAGGATTGGTGGGGGCGTTTGCATTGTTTGGCACTTGCGGTGGCTTTGCCTTTGCCTTCCTGCTGTCAGCCAGCCAGTCCAAATTGAAATTGGACATTAGACGTACACACAACGACAGAACAAAATGGCAGCTGCCGCGACTCTGCTGACAACTACAGCAACAACAACAACAACAACTACCAACAGCTGCAACAACTACTTCAAGTCCTGCCTGGTGGCGCACTCATTGTGAATGACAACGCCCCTGGTACGTGATTTCATTTCCGTTTGGCTTTGTACGCTGCACCTCACAGCTGGCAACGTTCGTCGAGTCGCTGTGAATCTGAAGTTCTCGACTCTGCTCCCCGCTGCTGCCCAGCCCTCTGCTGCGCCGCATCCACTTCATTCTGGCTCTTTCTTTTTTGGGGGTCGCTTTGAATGCCAAAGCGACTAACTGTAACTGTGCGTACATAACGTCTATATACATACAGTTGCACTAGTGTGTGTGGGGCCTCGGTAAATGCACATTTTACTGTGCATGCGTGTCGCTTCATTAAGAATTTTGCGCTTATCTGGTTGGCTGGCCCGGCCACTTGACAGGTGGCTCCACCTACCGTGCACAGTACGCACTACACACTTTATGCGTCTTTTGGCTGATTTACGAGAGGAACTTTGAGAGTGTGATTGAGTGTGTGTGCGTGTGTCTAAAGGGTTTATGTGACTACGGCGTGTTGCCTTCTCCATATAATCCAGAATATCCAAAGGAGCTATCAAATCAAGTCAAAGAAATTAAGCAAACTTAATTGATTGTAATGCCTCTGTTTGACTTGTGAGGCGAGCCAACTAGATGACATCAAGTGCTAATTATGCCAATATTTGGTCACATCGGCCCATGGTAAACCAAATAATAATGTGCCAGCTATATAAATCAAAACTCATTTAGATGCAAAGTACAGTTCGAGCAAAGCAGATTGCATGATTAAATGAAAAAATATCAAACAAATTTGATCTTCAAACTATGCACTAGAGTACAGCAAGAGGCAGTCGGAACCTGAGTGAGTGAAAACTCCAAAGTGAATTCGAATGATTGGCCCATCATTTGGACAAATTAGCATTTACACAGACTCGCAGCCGAGTCTTAATTACAGCTAATCAACAAGATGCCAAAACAAAGCGGCCAAGAAAGCGGGCAAGAAGCCGCAGAAGATGGAAACGCCAATAACAGAGACGCACCTAGCCGATGCTTGGGTAAAATCTAAATTTCAAAGTCAAGGCCAACAGATGAGCCATAATTAGCCCTCCGTTTGTGGCGCTCAGCAAACGAGCACATTAAAATATGCATACAAATTATGCATGAAGAAGAAACAGAAGGCAGTTAAATATATAATAAAACTAGTTGGCTAAGACAAAAGAGCGCCAAACTGGAACAGAATTGTATTAGCCATGCGCCAGACTAGCTGTACGCGAATGCACGAGCTGGTAGACACTGCAGATGAGAGATGAGATGAGATGTGGGACAGGCCTTTGATTGTACTGCAGATGATCGGAAGCTAAGCCATGCAAATCGTATGCCCATAAATTGGCCGTCAAGAGATCGGCATTTACATACGCGACTCTGACTCGCCTGAGAAATGGGAAACAAACAAAACGCTGAAAAGTTCCAATTTGAAATTTGGTAGCTGCATATAAAATTAACAACAAGTTTTCAGATTCGCTTGGGCCATGAATCTGTTTGACTATTTCAGTGGCGCGTCTTGTTTGCGCTTCGCTTACGAATGGCATGATCCAACCGCTGACAAAGACTGACTGAGAGAGAGCGAGAGAGAGAGGGAGACGGTTCATAAATCTACTAGCCAATATTTGGACAGCGCAAAAAAATTAAGCAGCAATGCTCATGATTAACGGCTTGATAAACTGAATTTGTAGTTGCAATTTAATCCGCAACACCACTCATCTAGCTGGCTGCCTGGCCGCAGACAGCGTCGTGCCAGCAAATTAAGATATCACCATAAATAATGGCAGGCATACGCAGAGCTAACTATAGACTATGAGGAAATAATGCACGAGTCAAGGAAGGGCAGCCAAGGCGCGCAGTTCTATACAAGTTTAGTATTTAAACACTGTTCATTTACTAATGGCATCTATCGAAATTTCCAACTAAGAATATTAAAGAAATTTTATGAGGGTGCGGGCGTCAGTCCAACAAATTAACATACGGAAGACTAAAGATTGCCTATTGTCTCTCAGATGCTTATGTTTCGCATAACAATGCAGAGGATGAACAAAAGAGTGAGCGCCGTCAACGCTTTTAACGTGTTTCCTTATGGTATCACAACTGAAACACTTTTGCAATATAGTTTTAATTTATTCATGTGTTTCAAATTAAGCTAAAAATAAAAGCACCATTCAGAATAATATTAAGTGCAACAAGAACTCAAATTAAAAACAAATAAACAACAAATATTTATGTTGATAATTTTAAGCGTGATTTATATTAAAAATAAATAAATAAATAATGAATTGAAAAATTAAAAATAAATAAACAACAAATATTGAAAATTCTAAGCATCATTTATATAATTCAATTATTTAATTTATATGATGATTTCTTAGGCAGGGACAATTTATAACAGAAAAATAAAAATAATAATAATAATTTAAAAATAATAAAAAACATATATATATAGATCAAAGTAAAATAAAACTAATAATAATAATAATGAAAATAATAATAATAAAAACATATAGATACATATCGATCAAAATAAAATATTAATAATGCTACAAGAGTATAAATTGCAAAAAATGAGTAAATTACTACAAATTACAACTAAAAACCCAATATAGACCAAATAGACATAATAAAAAAATATGTATAATAAATAAATATATCAATAAAAAAATAATAATAAGAATACTCAACAGAATTATTGTTTCGTTTTCGTTCAATTAAATTTTAATTATTTGATTATTCATTTAAATTATTTGTATTTGAATTTCCGATACAATCTATTAAGTATGTGTGAATGTGTGAATGTGAATTATATTACATTATTCACTCAATTATTCGCACTCCGAATTGGGCTTAAGCATATGTTAAATGTTTACGATAGCACTCAAATATTTTATTGTGAACAATGCTCAGAGCAGCTTCTGTGTCTTTTAATTATCATAAACAATGGCAATCATTTGCATGCCATACAAAAGCCACAAATCAGCAAAGCGGAATCAGACTCCAGGTATATTTTGCGATCGGTTCATGAACGAATCGCTAATGAGCTGTTGAATAACTCGGCAGCAAGCTACATATGTTCATGACCGAATGAGCTATTTTAATCACTTCTCATATTTACAGGGTATATTTCAATATTTATACAAGTTACGACTTCATTTCAAATTAAAATATATTTATATTAAATGACTTCCTGAAGGCGAGTCTCTTCTATAAATATTTCCACAAGCGATTAAGACAATGGCCCAGCAGCGAGCAGCCTTCACGAAGCTGTCAGCCAAATCAATTTGAAGAAGTCACGTCTGTAGCCAGACCCATATTCGAGCGTGAGCAAACGGAACTGGTTTCTGGCAATAAAGTGAGGCAGAATCAACATATTAATGGCCAAAGGCCAAAGACCAAAGGCCCATGAATGTACAATGTCTATATAAATAGAAATGAACGGGATAGAGACGCATCAAAAGAAAAACAAGCTAAGAACAAGCAACCGAAAGGGAACGGTAAAAATTATGTCAGCATGAGCTAAAAGTCGTCTTAGCCATGCCATAAACAATGCTTAAACACTTTCCATCTAGCGTAACCAACAAAAAGTTTAAGCGAAACCAGTTAAATGTAATTTGCGAATTTCCGGCTCGACACGAGACGTGCGTAAACCGGACTCTGCAAAAAATACTGAGAATAAAAATTAATTTGTGTATCAATGAAATGCATAGATGTAGAAAAGTTCCCGTTAGCTGGCGCTCTTCATTATACTTGATGAGGTTATTAAAAAGCAATTTGATGGCATAAATTAAACAATCCGCCAATAAATTCTGTGGCAAACAAGTTGCCATCAAGATTGGGGCCCATTCCTCAATCGACTGGCCCTCAAAGACAATTTAGTTAGCAACTCTTAATGAGCTTCTAGCCATATTCAACAGTCAATATTCAGCATTCAGCATTCAGCATTCAGCATTCAGCATTTAGCATTCAGCATTCAATATTCAATATTCAAAATTCAATATTCAATATTCGATTTCGTCTACACCTAAGCAAACAACTGACGCCTCTTCGAGTCAGGTTTTTCACAATCGCCAAGAGTATTTGGACACCCGCTCTCATCTGCGAATGGTATAAATAGTAACAGACCAGGCCCAAACAGACAGAAGCCATTCAAACGCTTGTGGAGTAAGAGCCGAAATATCACCGAAATGGTAAGCCACGATGTCCACTGCTCGGAATTGGGTTTTAATCGCGATCTCTTGCACAGAAATTCTTGGTCGTTGCCGTTGCCTTCCTGGCCTGCGCCAGTGCCGATGTGTCCCACTTGGGCTCGGGCTATAACTATCAGGCGCCCGCTCCGGTCTACCAGCCAGCTCCGGCACCCATCACCTACGAAGCACCCGCTCCAGTTTACCAGCCAGCTCCAGCGCCCGCTCCGGTCTACCAGCCAGCTCCAGCGCCCGCTCCGGTCTACCAGCCCGCTCCAGCTCCAGCTCCAGTCTACCAGCCAGCTCCAGCTCCAGCTCCGGTCTACCAGCCAGCTCCAGCACCCATCCAAATCGAGACACCTGCACCCGCTCCAGTCAACAACTACATTCCACCCGCACCAGTCTCGATCCCAGCTCCTGCTCCAGTCTACCAGCCAGCACCAGCTCCGGTCTACCAGCCAGCTCCAGCACCAGCTCCAGTCTACCAGCCAGCTCCAGCTCCAGTCTACCAGCCAGCTCCCGCACCCATCCAAATCGAGACACCTGCACCCGCTCCAGTTAACAACTACATTCCACCCGCACCAGTCTCGATCCCAGCTCCTGCTCCAGTCTACCAGCCTGCCCCTGCTCCAGCACCAATCCAAATTCAGGCTCCCATCGAGTACTCGGCTCCCGCTCCAGCTCCAGCTCCAGTCTTGACGTCGCAGCAGGCTCTCGAGCAGATCGAGCAGCCCTCCATTGATGGCTACCGTTACAAGACTGTGCGTCGTGTCGTCTACCGTCGCAACCGCCTGTAAATCTAGAGCTCCTAAATGCAACGCATCCTAACGAATCTCCCATAGAATATCAATAAAATAAAAGAAAATCTAAAACGAAAACTTTGCCAAATTGTTTTCCAATCAAAATGCCAGCCCGGCCGCACTCAATCAGCAACAGTCCCAATCAGCGGCTGCAGCCAGCAGCTCCAACTTTATGGGCACTTGAAGGCAAGCCTGCTCTCCACTCTCTCTCTCTCTCTCTCTCTCGCTCCCTCTATGGCTGGGTCCTGCATCGATTCAAGTTGGAAATTTATGAAAGCCAAATGCATGCTTGGGAGAGAAGAGAGAAATCAACTTAGTATCCGCATCGCAATCGCCATCAGCAGACAGATAGCAAGAGGTGGCCGTCAAGGAGTTGCAGGAGCGGCAGCTCGGCCCGCTCCCTGAGGAGTCGCCGCACGGCATTCGGCATGCACTCACATTTATCACGAAATTTATGGGCTGGAATGAGCTTTGATGATGTGGAAATTTTTCTCGTTAGATTCAAAAGTTCAGCCCACAGCCACGCCCACAGCAACGTGCACATTGGCCTCATCAGACCACTGACCACTTGTGGCTGCGACTGCCGCAATTGCGCTAACAAGTGCCAGGACTAGCCGAGCACAAGGGGCAAAGGCCCGGCCCGGCCCGGCAAACGGAATACGGACTACGGACTACGCCGGGTCGCCGACCAAGGAAAATTAACAAGAAACTGCGATGACATCGACGACGACGTCTTTACGATTTGATTAGGGAAATGTCTGCAACGACGCGTTGGCTCCAATGGATTTAACTGCCCGGCCGCTGGCCCGGCTCACAGCGCTGGCAATATAGTTTGGGCATCCAGTTTAAAGCCTCGCCGCAGAAGCCGCACACATTACACGGCGTATACTAATTAAAAAGATAAACAGACTAAGAGTAGGTTGGCCAGCAAATACCCTAAGTAAACTTGAATTATAATTTTCATTCACTTCTGGAACTAATTTGAGGTCAAATAGGGTTTGCTTTGCACTCTCTATCTATCTGGAACTTTAGTTAATTTGTCAACAGTTAGTTACTACAGCTGCCTGTTACAAACCCTTGCTCCATTTCATCATGTCCCAGCTTGTAGCAGAATCCTCTACAATAACAAAAAAAAGCTGCCAAATTAATTACGTAATTAAAACAAATCATTTTTTGCTCTCGGCTCTGCCTAGCCGTGGCAACCGCATCACGCAGAGCGAGGACAAAGGACAAACGACAAGAGTCCCGGGCAACACCAGCCAGTGCTCCATGTCCAAGCCGGCTTTTGTTAATTGCATTTTGGTCAAATATTGGCAGCTTAATTAAATGAATTAAAATGCGTTTACGCTTTGATGCGCACATCCCGATATAAATAAATAAATATACCCATATATACTTACATATACTGGCGCATAGTACGCGCTGCTGGACAATGTGCAAATTGCACTGGTCCAGCTTGACAGCCAATTACAATTTATAGACTATTGAACTTGACCACACTAATCAGTGGGTGTTTGTTCCAGGAATGTGCAGTTGCGGTTGGCTAGGCTTGAGAGATTAGAAGTAGACATAAAAGAACATTAATATTTGCCGATAACCGAATACTAACTATATATTCAAATTCCCACACTCAACAGAAAAAAAACTTAAGAGTATGAGTTTGTCAATGTTTATCTATATCTTCATTATCGTTATATTTGTTGAAGAAAGCCCCTGATGAATTCCATAAATTTACTATTGCATTCAGCAATAATTTTGTAATTCTCGATTCAAAAATATATATTAATAAACCATTAATCTGTTATTTCAATAGTTCTTATTCCAAGACGTATTTTGTATTTAAACAAACATTTATTTATACTGGTAGAAAATCATTTTAAAATCTGATTTGTGAAACGTATATATTTATTTAAATGTTGTTTTCTTATATCTTAAATTTATAAAAAAAAAATATATGAAAAAGAAATGTCCATAAGTAAATCATGTAAAAGAAAAGTTTATTTAAAAGTTAAAAAAGTTAAAAAGTTCATGAAAAACATAAAACACACAATAGAACAGAAAATAACGGCAATATGAATTTCTAAAGGAAATATAAACAAGTAAGAAAGCTCTAGTCGAGACTGCTCGACTACGAGATCCCCTGAACCCTACAAG